>JAZDUA010000258.1:1897500-2160389 GCA_038098605.1 Gryllus longicercus | reverse complement strand
GTGGGAGCGGACGTGCAGAGCGCGTGTCCGGATTTTAGAACTTCGTGGTTGCGTGCTAGGCGTCTCGATAGTTTGTAAACATTCCATTGGTCGCCAAGGCACGTTTAAAATAAGCATCGCGTTAAGGTTACCATGTACTCTCGTAACCGGCACAACCTTATGGCAAAATTATTTATTGTATTGAGCGTAGTGTAACTGTCAGCTAAAACATTGGTTGGTGTCGATTGTTGTTTCGAAAATATTTGTCATTCTTGCAAATTCAGTTATTTGGCATAATTTATGTTGTCATGAATTTTTGTGACTTCTAGAAGTTTAGTTAGTGTATTGGTATTTGACAGAACACATTTTTTAAAGTGACAGGGAGCGAAATTGTATCTTAATAGTAAATTATTGCGCAGATTATTGTGTTCAATGGCATCTCTTGTGGAGATTGATGGCAGTGTCCTGGAAGGTGTAAGTAACTAGTGTTTATAGGTATTTAATATTTTATAGCTGGAATATTGGTGACAAGATTTAAACATTTTCAATAAAAAATACATTTATAAAACTGTTTTGTGAGTTATGGTCTAAGAATATTTTGTTTTCAGGGTGGCCAGATTCTGCGAGTTTCTGCTGCCCTAAGTGTTTTAATGAAGACACCTATACGTATTACGAAGATCAGAGCTGGCAGGCCAAAACCTGGCTTGCGCCCTCAGCATCTTAAAGGTATACATTTTTTGGCACTAGAACTAATAATTTCTTTGCTGTTTTTTTTATGATTACTTGAAATTTTGTTTATTTCATAAAGAAATTGAATTAAAAATGGAACTAATATGACAAACTTATCTGTAGTTCATTTAGAAATATTTTTGAACTTTCTTTTGTGAATTGAACACACTGTTAGAAAAGAGAGATTCGTCCTGAGATTTCAAGATCCTAACCAACATACAATCTCACGCTATATATCTTTAAGGGGTATCCTCTAAACTTAAGAATGGGAGGAGTAGTGTCATTTAGACCTTCCAGTGCCTTTTAGTATGATTCTTATTTTCTAGTCTGTGACATACTGTTAAGTGCATTTTCTAATTTAATGATTCTTTATCTGTTCATTATTTCCATTTTTGACATATATTGTTTGTATTTGGTTATTAAAGAAATTTGCATTAATGGGAGTCACTACTTTCGTTTATTGCTGTTGATATTATTCAAAGACCAGCAGAACAGTGGTGGCAAACATTTTTTTACAGAGGTATGAACAGGGTAAGTTTTGAGTGTCGAAATGCTTTTTAATCTTTATGAAGTCATTCTTTTTTCAGTATGTAATGGATTCTAAGATTATTCAGAGGCTATCTTTCAATATTATTGTTATGGTGGGACATAGACCAGAAATTCTAAAATTTTGAAGATTATTGATTTGGAAATGTTGACTTTCTGCATATTTACAACAAGTGCTTGTAAATTCCAGAAAAAGAAACATTTCTAGGTGTTCATGTGGTTGTAGAAGTAGGTTGAATTAGCAGTATTTCAAACAAAAAACTAATTCTGCTTTTTGGGACGAGATTCATTCCTAATGTTTAACATTTTTGTAGAAGTTCTTTAACTTTCCTTTCAGGTTGAATAGAATTAATGCTTATTAAAAAATGGGTGAAAATATCTTGAAGGAAACTTAAATAAATTACACATCTTTAATAGTCTTGTATCTATAATTAATCCACATTTCAATTTTACTCTACAGATTATCCCAACAAAGAAAAACCAATGTTACAAAATTTATTTGGCGCTGTGTTATGTTGTCATAGTGTATCGTTATTAGTATTGCGCTCTTTGATTTATGACATGCATGGATACGGGATAATTACTAATAATTATGGTAAATTTAGTTAGTATCGAAGTTCTTTCCAGAGTTTTATCCACTTCGTTATTTTTAGTGACAAGTAATGATTAATATAAAAATGTATTTGCATGTTATTAGATGAAATAGTTTCCCAAATGTTATTTAAATATTTGAAAATGTGGGGGCTGAATTGAATTTTGGTACATCATTATGTTGAATGTCTCTGAGCATGTATGGCTCATACCTCCTCTCTTGTGTTTTGAGTTTAATTTGTGATCTGTCGATCTTAATAAAATCAGGTGAATAAATTTCTAAATTGTAACAAGTGAAAGTAAGTCTAAGAAAACTCTTAAAAATATAGTTCAGTTAATGCTAATTATCAGTTATCTTCGATTGTTGTTGTTGGTTGTTTTTTCCTTTCTTTTTTTTTTCTCCCCTTTCTCTTTTTTTCTTGTTTTCTGTATTTCAAGCCCAGTCCCATATTCTGCTGTGTTATCTTAATTAAATTTTTTTCTGTATGTTAAATTCCTTTGAGAATTTATTTAAATAAGGATGAAAGTTGTGTGTTGAAATAGATTTGAAGACAAGAAGGAAGGTTAATTACTTGTATGTAAAATAATATATACTTAACCTATTTATTGCACTAATAAGTGCTGCTTTCAAAATGTTTAGGTCTTCTAAGTTCTACAGGTTTAGACCCATTATTATGCTTTCAGAATTCGTCTCGCATGGTATAGCTCTCGCTCCGTATAGCATGGGGTGTATATTTTGTGATTATTCATTCTTTTCTGAGATGTAACCTAATGTTTCATTATACATGATTAAATATTTGTAAAGCCTTTCCTGATGCATTCAGATTGTTGTACAATTAGCATGTAGCAAAAATGAAACTAGTATTCATGTCATTGTAATCACATCAGCACAACTAAATAGTGTTTTTAATTTTAAAAGACGATATTTTCAAAGCTCATTGTGGATTTTATTTTGCCAAATTTTGGTGAACCTTTTAAGAAGCATTGACAGTATAGATAATTTCCTTCAACCCTAAAAAAAATGCTCAAAATTGGAAGATTTTTCAGCAGTTACGATTTTTTAAGACCATTTTTACCCGATTTTATGTATAATTGGAATAAAAGTCCAATTCTGTCCACTGAGTACCCGAGGTATTGTACATACTCTTCATGGCAGCTTGTCGGTGGGAGATTTTTCAATGTAACCCGTCTCTATGTTTTTTACATTTTTTACAATACCTGATACTCAAAAAAAAATGCCTTAAAATGCCTTAACTTTTGAAAAGTCATGAATTTCAGTTTTCTCCTCCTTTGCTTCGAAGGGAATCATCGTACTTCAAAGTCCATTAACATATGTATCAAATTTCATTAAAATAAAGTCCATGTGTGCTTTGAAATTCATGTTGTTTTTTTTTTTGTTTTTTATTAAAAACATTATTTTGTTTTCCTCATGGAGTAGGGAGGTGGTGCAGAAGGGGTGAATTCAATTTTCACCCCTGCACTATTATAAAAAGAACATGTATTTTTGCAGGAAAAAGTTTTGTCCATTTCAAATAAAAATTGTGGAAGGGATAATCATTTGAACTTGGTCTCTCTTCTTTGCTCCCTTTATTTTTTAATGACCCATGTTTGATTGTTTTTTTGAAAAGTGTATATATTTATTTAATAAAAATTTATGGAACAGTATTGCTGTTCATGCCAACACAATCATTCGTTCTTGTGGTTATGTAGTTTTAGTAAAATTCTTACCATTGCCAATGCACTGGCCTCATCTCTTAATTTTTTTTAATAGCTCCATCAACATTTTTATGAATGCTGTTATGAGTTCTCGTTCTTGGCAAGTGATATGAAACCAATATTTTGTTTTGGCTGGTGTTAACTCAATTTCATTTGTCCTTTCTTGAAATGTTGGAGTAGTTTTCTGTCATCAGCTGCAGGCTGATAGGCTGTAAATTATAAAAATAGTAGCATCTTCAATATGAATTATTGAACTATTATCTCAGGGAATACTTGTGGATCAGTTTTTCAACTCTTTATAACTTAATTCGTCCTCAGATCTGAGAATACTGAAAATAATTTTAGAATTTCTATTATACATTGAAGTCTCATTCCTTTTGAAACATCTATTCCCCCACCAAGTCTCATTCCTTTTGCATTCCTCCTCCATGGAAAGCTCCCTTCATTGAAACATGGTAATTTTCCATAACATTTTTTGTGGGGTTGTGTAATTTTCTTTTGCTTATTTTTGGTTGTAGATAGAATAAGTATGGTTTTACGTGATTAATTTGGATTTCCCAGTTGTTCATAGTGTGACTGTTGCATTGTATTGAAGGACCATTTCCACTTTTCAATACCTTCTAAGTGCCTTTTGTTGCCTTAGTTGTAGTAGTGGTTCCATCTATTATGTCTGTTGTAAAAATTTGGAGGTTCTGTACCCAAAACCATTGTGATTGTGGTACTAATAATGACATAATGAGGCTTTTTTATTAAAGCAGCCTGTATTTCATTGACTTGGAAGAAATAGGGCAAATGTTTTGTGGTCGTGGACATATTTCATTTTAGAATGTTGCCAATTCCATAGCCAAATGTAAAAGTGTTTAAAATAAACAGCGACAGTTGAATAAGACTCTTAAGAAAACTTACATTTAGAGATTGATTTCTTCCAAAACATGACAGGGGCATTCTGGCACCTCCTGAACAAAATTGGTAAATAGCAGAGGACATACACTTGACAACTTCAATTTTTAGTTGGACCAACATTTGTAAACTCAAAATTAAATAATTTTCCATTTAACTGTATAATTTCTGCAGATCTTATAAAATCATTAGTAAAAAAGCTATAAAATATCATTATAAACTCAGTTTTTATTTACTATTATTATTGTTAGTAAGTGTGATTTTTAAATATTAAATTATATTATAAGTACATCTATTTCTATTAAATTAATTCGGGGCAAATTCCTAAATTTTATAAATCCAGCATTGCTTAGATATATAGTGAAAATATTTAAATCTTCTATGAAAATAATTGAAATGACAGGGGGGGGGGGGGAGTTCTGCTAATGTTTACGAATTGCTGCTTATATGTGTGTGTGTGTGTATATATATATATATATATATATATATATATATATATATATATAGAGAGAGAGAGAGAGAGAGAGAGATATAGATATATAGATATAGATATATAGATATATATAGATATATTATTATTATTTTCGTTTCGGCCAACTAGGACCACGCAGGGCAAGCAACCTGCAATTACCGTGGCTCAGTTTTTCATTTAATATCATGGTGGCAGGTGCTTGCGAACACTTCTTTGGGGGGACCAGCATTAAGCTGGATCCGATTTTTATCCCCCAGGGTTGTTAGTCCTGGGGGTATGAAAGATGAAATGATGATGATAATGAGGGGTGAAAGGACGACACACTCATACAAACACACACAAATACACCCATGCCCGAGGCAGGACTCGAACCCGCGATCTTCTGGTCCGAGACCACTCCGGCACTACTGCCTTAGCGATCTCGGCCATCTGATCGGCATATATATATATATATATATATATATATATATATATATATAACCTCAGAAGAGGTAAGATAATTAAAGATAACTTGAGTATCTTGCCCAGAATTGTGCATAGAGTAGTGAGCAACATGTTATAATACCAAATAAGAGAATTATGTCACAAGTGTGTTGAAAAAGATGCCCTATTGTTGACACTGCAATTTACAAAAAACAAATTTACAGATTATAAATGTGTTGGAGAGAACCTTCAACACATCAGTTATTATGTACAGAAATTTATTGTGAAGGAAAGCTGTTCTACCTCAGTACAATGTTAAGATAAATTCATCGTCATCATTATAACTGTGTAGTGCAAGTAGTTTTAGTTGCTTAATGTCCCTCTTTTTTGTTATTAACGACAGCAGAATGTTTTTTTTGACACTTGCCATGCTTTAAGCCTTGAACGTTCTAGAGATTGAGAGGTTGCAAGTATAATCGCTGCTAGGTGCCAGAGATTTACCTCAGATGTGTTCAACATTGGTGAGTTTGTGATGTTTTTGGGATCAAAGTCGTATGCTGGCTGATCTGATCATTGGTTTTCCATGGTTTCCCTGATCACTTCCTGGTGAATGCTGAAGGAGCACCCTAAACAACGGGTCACCAACCTTATGTAATCCTTCTTTCCCTATCCTGTTCCCATTCCCATCCTTAGAACCAAGTGATGGGTTGTTTATCTACATTCATATGGCCCATCCCATTGATCTTAAAACCTCCGACAAGCATTGGAAGTAGTGATAGCCTGAAGCAGGCTGTATAATCAGGAGAAAAGATATTTACATGTCAGTATTTGATTTAGTGTAATTTTCACATCTGTTATTATGAGCTTTTTATCATTGTGGAAAGAAAGTAGAGTATCATATTTCCGTATTTAATTAACCTTTCTTTATCTATAGAATTACTTCTTCACGGAGGTAGAACATGTTAATAATTCAATTTTTCCAAATATAGCACAGAAGTTAACAAGAATATAACACAAATATTCTAACTAAAAATATTTTATGAACTAACTGGGAGGGGTGGATGTATCCCAAATGCAAATCTTCGCTTGCCTAGATGTATTGTTCATGTTCTTTACATGTGTGTTTTCATTCATTCGATTTCTTACTTATTCCAATATTGTAAAATGAACCTTCATAGTCAACACACACAACATAAGTTTTGTGCACATAGATTGTCAATAGCAGACAAGTTATGAGCTATCAGTAATGAAATAATAATTTTGGTGACTTCAATGTTCTACATATTCCTGTTTCCATATCAATTTCGCTGTGATTATACTTCGATTTTTTTTAAATGGCCGATGACATTAGGTCTTGGCCTGCCTTATAAAATCTATCTTTTTAACGTGGTAAGCACATTTTTCAGGCCACGAGCCCTGTTGAAAAGGACATTCACAAATTCATTAAAAAGATACATTTTATAAGGCAGGAGGTGTGACAATGATCTAATATCATTGGTCTCTTTAAAAAATTGAAGTATATTTACCCAGTTTGTGTACTATTTCTTAATAGTTTGTGAACCCCTTTGATTCTTTTTCATAATTATTTTTTGATCAGTTCCTGTTAATATGATTCTGATATCATTTAACCTGACAAGATTGAAAGTGAGAAATATTCCCCCTTAATTCTGTGATTAGCAAAGACATCTACAGAAAATTCAGATGGCTCTACAAAACATACTCACAAGCTTAGGCTTCTATTTATGTAATCATTTCAAATAGCTCCCTTTCGTTGTTTTATTTGCTTAATGAATACTTGTGTAGTGGCTTTTACTTTTTTCGTAGTAGATGCTGCTGCTGCTGAAGTAATTGCCTTATAATATTGACATCAACTGCTTGAACGTTAAAATTAATTAGAATTACTAGTTTGAGCTAAGGTTTTTAATGAAGCTATATTTGTTTTTTCTTACTTTTAAATAATTGCAAGTTCTTCAAGCAATGAACTACAATTTGGTAATAGAAATTTTGTTGAAATATGCTGTTGTATTGTTTAAAAAAATATTTAATTGTATATTTTGTTATGCGCAATTGTCATTGCAACATCAAGTTTTAATATTTAACTTGAAATATTTGTTTGTTTGTTTGAATGTCATACATCATCCTCAAATTTGGTCAACTCCTTGCCAAATCTTTCGATGACTATAATATAGCATGTACTAGAGCAAAACAAATTAAATTTTTACACAATGTAATGAATTAGTAAACACAAGTAATTACAGTGTGTCTTAAAATAAATGACTTCAAAGTTCTAGGGCCTGTAGAGGGGTCGAAAATGATAACTTTTGCCGATGAAAATATAGTGGGAAATTTTACATATTAAGTTTTATGCATTTATATACTTGGCTTTTACCCTTAATTTTTAGGCAACCCTGTACACACATATCTTCGTCATGTACATGAAATCTTTTTGATTGTGTCAGAATACAACCTATTGAACATTGTGCTTATGGGGGTTACCTAAAAATCAGAGGCAAATGCCACTTATATAAATGCATATAACTCCATTAAAGATATATTATACTATATAACACCGTTTTACAAATCCATATATTTATAATTAATTTTTAATTATAATTATCGTCCAATTGTGAGATACAGGCTTTAAAAGCTTGTTCATAATTTAATTGATTTGTCGAGGAAAGTAAGTGTAATGTTATGGCAATTTACATATTAATTTACGAGTTGGTTGTAAAAGCCAGTTTATTACTTGTAAGATCATTGTCACATCATTGTCACATCATTGAACCAGTCAATTTTAAGTCCATGGTCCTGCAAAGTGCTGCAATACCTTTGATACATTTTATTCCAAAAATAAAATGCACTCTATAAAGGTGCCGAATGATAGTTTGGTGGTCAAAACTATACTTTCCCAAAGTTACTGGAATTTAACATGGGAAAATTTGATAATGTTTGATTTTATTAATTATTAAGTGTACTGTATTGACAGTAAGAATATGCAATAATTACTATTTTTCAATTAATGAAAAAGAAAAGCGCTACCTACATCTAATCCAGAGTTTTGTGTACTGAAAATGCACCCATCAAGCAGCTGAGCTCTTACTGGCAGTTGACCAATTTTTAAAATTTTTCCCATGTTGCCCTGTTCCAGAAATACAACTCAACTCTAAATATTCACAGCAAACCTCAGCTTACTACAACCATTCTGTGATGTTCCAGTTACATATAAAACACTTTCCAAAATCGATGTGCTGATGGTTCGTGATGTGGCGATGGTATGTATGGTGTAAACAGATCTTGCTTTCTTTGGCTGCTCTCTTCAATGCCTAGGTATCGGTAGATTGCCTGCAGATGTAGATCTTGACTAGCAAAATCTTGTCTTTGCTCAGCTCTTTTTGTAAGTGATGCACATACTTTTCATTTTCTCTTGAGCACCGTTCTTTTGTTTTGTTTTTCCCCTTGAAACAAACCTTTGGTAAGGTTACACGTTTTACGTTTCTCTTCTGAAATATTATCTTTTTTTTTTTTTTTTTTTTTTTTTGCAAAGTTCTGGAAGTATGATTCTTGAAAGGAAAATCATTGGTGCAGGGAGACCGTTATGGGAATGTTTTGTATTAAATCACATTTCTTTTCTTGAAATTGTATTATTCTTTCAAATATTTTTACAACTTCACCTTTCATTGATGACAGATCAACAGATGTTAATGAATGTTGAGGCAACAGTCCTGGAAAAATACTTTCTTGAATTTATCTTGAATCAACAATGAGAGCACATGTGTATTTTCTTGTTACTTACAAAAATGCAACAGATTAATATTCATTTCTTGTGAGTTTGTGAATGGTTGTTGTATCTTATCATTTTACACTAAAACTCAGATTGACAATTTTCTATTTATCATCACCTCACTGTTGGAGTAAACGTTTTCTCTTTTTGGATAGTCATATTCTCATTAATATTATTTTAGTCCAAACTATTAGAACTTCGATGTGGAAATCTTAATTATCATGTAAGAAAGCAGAGTAATTGTAGGTGGTTTCTGGTAAAAGAGAGAGAATTCAGATTTTTAATAATTAATGCAACTTTGCACAGTTATTAGATTATTTAAATTTTGTAGCAACTATATAAATATGCACTTCTTAATACCATATTTGCTGGTGTATCCCATAAGATGTATCCCATTTTTAAATTAAATTTTGTGAGAAAAACTAAACATGCTTCTGGGAACATACTCTACCGAATTAGCAAAACACTTGTAATTTTTATCAAATTCTTAATACATTTACTCAAAAAATAGAAATTCAAACACAATAAAAATTGCAAAGAACTTTGTGGTTTATACTGAATTATGTTGTTGTTATTATTATTGTTATTATTATTATTACTATTATTATTATTTACTCATCACTTTCACTTTCAGAACTCAGAATTACTGCTTCACAAATATCATTTGAGGTCTCACAATGAACCATCAGCATCTAAGATTATTAGATTAGGAAAACTGAATTTAGGGGATGAGGATTCAAAACCAAGACCTGTTAAAATAATTTTGAAGGAATCTGCCACTGCCAAATTATTTTAAAAAACCAAAAGAAATTCCCACAGGGAATTAAAGCTAAAAACGATCTAACCCCAATGCAGAGAACTGAATTGAAAGATCTTAGCGCAGAACTGAAAAGCAGACAAAAATCAAACTCAAAACTTGTCATTAAATACATTAGGGGAGTTCCGCGCATTGTAGAGGGGAAGGAAAACAAGAAAAGTCAGTGACAAGCAACCTGGATACAAATACAAAAATTATGTACACGAACATCGCCGCTCTCCTTCCAAAGTTTGACCAATTCCTGATAGAAGTTGACACTGTACAACCAGATGTAATTGTAATAACACAATCATGGCTCAACTTGAACATTCCTGACTCTCTGATACAGGTACCTGGCTTTCACATATACCGCAGAGACAGACCGGACAGGCGAGGAGGGGGAATAATAATGTATGTAAAACAAAAAATTGGAAGTACGGTTGCGAAAGTGACAAATATGTATGAAATACAGGACCCTGATGTGGAGGCACTCTGGTTGAAACTCGAATATGGGAACATACTATATGCCGTAGGAGGAATATATAGACCACCAACATCCGACACGAGACCTCGGCAATCAGATCTCAAATTATTTGAGAAAATGGTTATGGTATGTGACCTCAAGATACCAGTCATTATTTTTGGAGATTTCAACTTTCCTACAATTACATGGACCAAACGTGGAGCTACTCCGCACACAGAAATTGAAAGAGAATTTATTAGATACTATATAGACTCAAATCTCTCTCAGATGGTATTTGAGCCCACTAGATACAGAGTAAATGAAACTCCTGCGATTCTAGATTTAGTATTAACAAATGATGAAGATATCATTACACCCCCGATCCTAAGGCCAAGTATTGGTCAAAGTGATCATTTAGTGATTATGACATCGTTACAAGCAGAATCGCCCATGAAAAATAGTGTCTCTAATAACTCCATCTCTAAACGCAATTTCTTCCGAGCAGATTATACAATGATAATGAGTCACCTTCTTACTGAACACCAGGCATTACTAAATACAGATATTAACGAAGAAACTGAAAACGACAATGTTGAAACTAATTATGAGAGTTTTCGTGAAACGTCTTTAGGTCTTTTAAATACTTACTCACCACACATCAAGAATAGGAAAACAAATATAAACAAACCTTGGATTAATCATGACATCATAAAACAAAGCAGACTTAAACGACGTGCATGGGCTAAATATAGAAGAACCGGAACACATGAAAATTACACCATCTATAGAAACATTTCAAACAATCTCACCTTAAGTGTGAGACAACGTAAACAAAAACACAAAGAACAAATTGTTCAGGATGGTGGCAAAAGATTTTTCTCTTACATACGAAGACAAACCAATTGTAAAACTGGTCCTTCTATGATTATCACGAACGGAGACTCTGTAATAACTGACCCAAATGAAATTGCGGAATGTTTTTCTAATGATTTCGGAAAGATATATACTGTTGAACCAGAAGGTCCACTGCCAACCGTTGAAGAGAGATGTACCGGAATTATTGAAAATATAGAATTTTCAAATATTGAAACTGCCCAGATAATGTGCGGACTGAATGCAAACTCATCCACCGGACCCGATGGTATTCCAACCGTGTATCTGAAAAATTGTAATTTACAACTTGCTCCCTTATTGAATAAAATATTCAAGCAATCCTTAGAATTAGGGAAATTGCCCTCTGAATGGAAAAAAGCTATTATCACACCGATTTTCAAGAAAGGAGACAAAAAGTTACCACAAAGCTACAGACCAATAAGTCTGACAAGCACAGTGTGCAAAGTCATGGAAAGGGTAATTGTCCGACGGCTTCTAGATCATGCATTTGGAAATGATATCATCCCTAAACAACAACACTGTTTCATCCCAGGAAGATCAACGTCTACAAATTTACTACAGTCGCTAGATATATGGACCAAGGAATTGGACCAGAAACGACGAGTCAACATCATATATCTGGATTATGCTAAAGCTTTCGATAAAGTTCCACATCAACGCCTCATACACAAACTCTCATCTTTGGGTATATGAGGCAAGCTATTGAAGTGGATCCAGGAATATTTATCAGGCAGGACATTCCAGGTGACCATTGGAAATACACTGTCGAGACCTCGTGCTGTTACAAGTGGTGTACCCCAAGGTTCAGTTCTAGACCCGACATTATTCATCTTGTATACTTGCGACCTAGGTAATGAACTATCCTCGTGTTGGAATTGCTATGCGAACAACACCAAAATTTTCTCTAATCCATTAATAAACTATCAGACATTACAAAATGACCTCAACAAAGTGGTGAGATGGTCGGAGTCGTGGTTATTACCTTTGAATTCTGATAAATGCACTGTCCTTCATTTAGGAAGTAATAACCCAAATATTGATTATACTCTTGGAAATCACATCCTCAACTCTACGACAGAACAAAATGATCTTGGCGTTATTATCACTCAAAATCTGAAATGGGATAACCAAGTGTTTACCGTTACTAAAAAAGCCAATAAGCTACTATACCTGATTAGAAAGACATTCTCTACATTACGTCCATCTATGGTGAAACTGATCTACACGGCATATATCAGATCTATACTAGAGTATGCTAATGTGGTTTGGTCCCCCTATTATCAGAAAGATAACAAACATATTGAAAAAGTACAAAGGCATATTACAAAGATCCCTAGAGAACTACGTCAACTTGATTATGAAGGAAGATGTAGAGAAATGTCTCTTCTAACATTAGAACAGAGAAGAAGTAGAAATGATATTGTAGAAACGTTTAAGATACTGAAAGGATTTTATATCATTCCTGAATTCAACAACTTTTTCATTAAAGCCACGGAGTCTAGACTTAGAGGACACGCGTTGAAACTGGTGAAAGAGAGGACAAGGACAGGACAACGTTCCCATTTTATTGTGAACCGAGTGGTAAATACATGGAATACACTTCCCGCACTTTGTATACAAAAGGAAACTCTGAGCGCCTTTAAGGATTGTCTGGATAGTCAATATTTTGTGATCAATTGAATGATGATAATATATATATGTATATATTTCCACAAGTGTTATTATCTGTGATTTGTAATTGTGATATAATTACAACTGTATTACTCTACGAAAATTATTTATTATATAACTTTATACGGTAGACATAAATGTTAATCAATCTCTCAGCGTGCTATAATTGTCCTCTCTGGCTTTTGATCAGTCAAATATACAAGAGGTGAAAACAAATTTAAAAAGTATTAATATCTCTAATTCCTCTGATTAAGTAACAGAAGATTCATGAGCATATTCTGTGTGTGTTCAGTTGTTTTTCTTTCGTGTTGCTCTAAAACTATTCCAATTATTGATTATTGGTATTCTAAGTGGATGAATTTCTAAAGATGTATATTCTAGTTTGATTTTTACGAAAATAGTAGTGATTGGAGTTTAATGCTTTAAGGGTTGTTGTTTTCTTCAGTGTAATATCAATTGGCATATTATTTATTTTTCAACTGCGACTTTCATTGTCAGCTTCAGAACTGTGAATGTTTGTACCGCTACCTAACCAGTAATTACTCCCAGTAATCAGTTTTAACAACTGACATACCCTTTGAACAGTCTGCCACTTGTTGTTTGGTGTGAGCTAATGCTCTCTATTCATCAAGTGCATAAGAATGAATAATTATTGTACCAACTATAGCCCCAAAATACAATTTATCATCGGCATGTAATATTTAATAAAATTTTATAGTGTTACACCAGGGGCAGAATAAGGGACATTCTCTCTCAAAAAAAAAAAAAATATAGTAATTATTAATTTTAACATTTCATGAAACTTTTAAGTAATTAGTGGTTCTAAAACTGCATGTACTTTCTCGCCCATATTTTCACCCCAAATTACGCGAAAAGTACTCAAATTTTCAAAAACTTTGCATAACTTAATTTCAAACTCTATCTTTAAGGAAATGATTTCATTAAGAAAAACCTCTATCTGTAATATTTTAGTTGTAGGAAGACTCTGAAAAATATTTTGAACTTTTGCAATTTTCCAAAAATTAAGGTTTGTATTGTATTGAACAGGAGGCCTTCACTTTTTTTTTTTTTTTTTTTTTTTTTTTAATTTGAAAAATGTCCCAGGAGATTCGTGTATAGTACCCCCAAAATTAAATTATCGGTTTCAAATTCCAGGTGCCATGATATCAGCCAGATCGTTCAGGGAATATCAATTTTGGAGAAAATCGCTTGAACTGTTAAGCCGCTAGTGTTGTTCACAGACGGACAGACAGACGTTTTGTCGTCATTCAATTTTTCGGTTTCAAGGACCAACAAAACAAATTCTGGCTACAGCACGAGTTAGAGATTTTTTTTCTTAATTTAGCAACTGGATTAATCCACTTTTTCCTTACCAGGGCCCTGTAATAAGTTTTTCTGCCAAAAATTTGCCGTTTTTTCACGTAGCATTACATAACTCTCTCTCTGCTACTCTTGTCTACTCCGTACAAATATTTTCGGATAATCATTAAAAAATCGTATTGCAGCATGAGCTGAGTACATCCTCGGTCATTCTACATACCCTATAATACAACACATTCGAACCAAACGTTTTGAATAAAAAGCTGTCTTAATATACCGATCACACTCGACTCACAGTCGGGCATTTATAGTATTCCTAGGAAGCAAAAATATAATGACTAAGGCATGGATTTTGATGGCCTAAATCATCGCCAAAAATGATCAATAAAATACCCTTTTAAAATGCCCGAAAAGCAAAGAAAAATTACATAAAAATGTTTATCAAAACACTTATTCATATGCGTAATTGAAGCTGTTGGATATGTTACTGATGTAATCGCAGTATCGAATCGAGAAAGGCCATGCCCCCCCCCCCCCCTCCAGAAGGTCCGGAGAAAAATATTTAAATGGTAAAAGTCCAGGAAAAATGAAAATGGGAAACACGAGAAAAATTGTGTCTAAAATGTATGGAAAAAATAACTGCGCATTCTGTCCTTGGCCTTTTAGTTACGAATGGGAATTCTGAATCTCGCTGTTTTAGGTGTGTGGTACATATGCAAAACGTCTTTGACTGTTCTCCAGTGGTGTGTAACAGTTCATCTCTTTCTTACCCCACTTGACAAGTGGTGCTACGGCGACTTCCACCTATTGGTGTGTAGCCGATGCAGTCGGATACAGTGTTGAGGAAGTAAGGTCTCTCTAGGTGCCAAGCGAGTGATTGTGGGCCGCATCTATATCGTAGCATGAAGAATGTAATATCCTATTTCTTTGTCTTTTGCAGCTCTGAATTCAACATTTTTAATAACAAACGATTACTCTCAGGATGAAGGTTGCAGAGTAGTGGCCGAAGCATTGCCATCTCTGCCAAAGACACAGCGTTTCCAGACAGTCAAGTAGCTATTGTCTTGGCATACATAAAAGTTATGTTGTGAGAGCAGGCTGAGGTTTCACCCTGGAAATGAATGATAATGAAAGTCAGAGGGGTGGAGTAAATGGAGGGAAGAATGGAAGCATGGGAGGGGAAAGAGGGGACAAAGTCAAATTCTTGGTTCTTTATTTGGTAGAACATGTCATGATATATGTGAAAAGATTAGATTCAATTACTCTATTCTTCCATCATTTTAACAGTATATTAATTGTTTCTTTTATCAGTTCGGGTCTTTTTCTATGTTCATAGCCCAAAATCCTTACATTCTCAAAATTATTAGTATGTCCCTTGATAGTGCAATGTCTTGTCATCAAGTTTTGTCAGTTATGGAGCTCTAATATATTATTTCTACATTCAACTATTTGTTTATCCAATTTTTTTTGGTTCGTCCAATATAGCTACATGGGCAATCTTAACATTTAATTTCATGTGCATTTTTTTGCCCTAATTTCTCTAGTGTTTATTGTTGTTAATCTTGAGTCAATTTTAATATTTTTATTGATATATTATTTGTTTGTATATTAAGCTTCAAAATGAAGCACACATAACTTACCTGAATCAAGACGATCCTGATTACAATGAAAATATGAAAACAGTTTAATGACGCTATATGTTCTTGTGAAAGGGAGTTATGGGAGGTCAATATGAAAAGAGAGATGAAAATGAAGATATTACAACTAAGTTGAGTTAACATATAGTTAGTAAATTTGGTTAATTAGCAAGTTAGCAAATCTGAATCATTAAAATGAAATTAATATAAATAAAATGTTTTATGTACCATGTGCATGAACAGGTACTAATGAACTCTGACAACAAAAAACCCTCAGACGGAAGTCTTTTTTGTTGTTGTTGTTATATACACCCAATCATTAGAACCCTTATAATGCCCTTGGTACATAAATAACTATTTAACAAAACTTTTCTTTAGGAATATATTAACAGTTGGTACCAACAGTATTCTAATATAGGTTTGTTCTAACTTATGGTTGATTTTGGTGACATTATTCCTCTTTTATATCACCTGACTGTTAATCCAATAATGAATAAATGATAATGGGTAAATATTCATTAATAATTGTCATCTTATTTACACTAGGTTTGGTTTGTGAAATTCCTGTGTGACAGTTTATTCCATGTATTAATTGGATTGTACACAGCACTAATTTTATGTTGCAAAGTGTGTTTAGTTAGAAAATTTAAATTGCTGGCAATGCATGTCGGCTTCTAATTTGATGAGGTTATTACCTACCTTTTTATTGGTAATGTCTTAAAAGTTTAATCTATTATCTACTTCAGTTTGTAATGTGAATTTAATATTGCAATGATAACTATTGAAATCAGATAGTACGTTATTGATCTAATTGTTATGTGCAATGATAATTATTGTATCAATGTCTTGGCAGAACAGTTCGACTTAAAATCAAATATAATGTAAATGGTGATAAAATCCCTTTATAAAGCTTGTAAAGTAAAAAAAAAAAAAAATGTTTTTGAAAAGAAATTCCAGAACTCTCTTAACTTACTTTGAATACGTGCAAAAACTATTCCTGAGCTTTTTTAAAAATTACTGGATTGTAGATTCAATTATGTTACAAACAAAATTTTGAAAATTATAATGTCTGAAATGATTCAAGAAAATTTGAAAATTTATGTGTATTGAAAAGTACTTTTTCAAAGTTAATAAGTGAAATCTTACCTATTCCTAAGAAATTAATGAAAAGGAAAGAGCATGTCTTGAGAAATCTTAAATCTGGAATATAGTCATGTCAGAGAAGTCAGTCAATAAGGAAGAAAGTCGGGTCATAAAGTTATTTTCAAAATTTGAGAGGTAACATGTCGAGTCATGTCGATGGCAAATTACATTTTGGAAAAATACCTACTTGCAGCTTCAAAACTAGTGTTTTTCACAAAGCAGATGGTTGGGAAAACTGGTGTAAGGGACCTCAAAATCTGCATTGACGTCAGACCCTCAGATCATTGTTTTGTCCAAAAAATGTTTTCTTAAATATTTCAAGTTGAGTCTTATTATTTACTTGTAATATTTGTTTTGTAGTGGAACAAAATATCAGAGATGAAAAATCTCTGACACGTCAGAGAATTTCTGAAGAAGGTGTAGAAACTACTACAATCCCGTATTTGCTTGTGATATAAAATGGTGTGAATAACATAGTAATTTTGTAGGGTCCTCATATTAATATTAATCAGGAAACTACTGAAACAACTAATCAGATCAGCTGACATACAGAATTCTGCCCAAGCATACTAATCAATGTACAGGGTGAGTCACGTGACTTTAGCACCTCAGGCAGTTTTTGAACAGTTAAAGTTATTGCAATGCAGTTTTCACGGATGTGCATGAGGGAATGGGGCTAATTGATACATGTATTTATTTCTGTTTCATCACATGTATTTTAGAGATATTGAGGTAAGTTTTTGTTTTTTTTAAATGGAACTATAAATTTTTTTAGTCTATCATGATGAGCGGACAATAATAAAGTCAGTGATACACACATTGTCATATGTTAGAATATATGTGTATATATCGCCAAAGATGACACAGCGCTCCCCTGCTAATGCGCTAGCTGATCAAAGTATATGAACATACGAAACGTATTCCAAATTTTCACAAAACTTTTGCAAGTTTTTCCTAAATGCTGCTTTTCATCCTTTCTCATTCAGATTTTTTGTCTTGTCATTGTGATCAACAATATTTAGCTGTTGTTTGTGTATTTAATGATATCAAGATTGATAGAAATATTGATAAGTCCTTAACAATATTGATTTTCCTGGTAGATATTTCAGTTTTAAAGTATGTTCAATAAGTTTTCATGAAATGGTTTTTCCGAGGCAGTAAATTTGTCTTCGTTTTGGTGAAAGAATGTATCATGTTATCCATTACACATACTTTTCAACTTTCCTGATGCTGTTTGTTAATGGCTACACTTAAAAAAAAGCAATTCCTTAGAATGAAAACATGAATATGAAGTGACTATCCAAATTATGTTTAAAAGGACTAGACCTTGTGATTCGTTTACATCTCTTAATTTATACTACATAATCTATGAAAACAATTCAGCCTTCATAGAGTATGTATAACCTCATGAAATAGGCTGATTTAGCTCAGGCAACTTTGTTGCCAATTCAGCGCCTTTGACCAGAAGGTTTAAAGATCATGATGTTAGCAGATTTTTAACAGTAGCTATCAAATCCAGACACTGTCTGTAGGTGAATTCCAGCAGCTGGTTGCTCTGATTAATAACAATTTTTCATGGCTTCTCCAATCAATACCAGGCAAATGCCAAAGCAGTAACCCTTAGGAATGGGCCACAGGTGGCGTGTGCGTTTTTTTCACTTGCCCAGGATTATGCAAAGAATTTATAGTAAGTTGGGTATGCTGAATCCAAATATATCATTAGTTTCATGAATTGGCTCTAGCTTTTTTGCTATGAACATTGTAATGAGTGATGCTATCCTAAAACTCACAGCATTTAATACAAATATCTACCTTTATATAAACAATGTTATTTTTCATTTTAAACATTGTTATTGTCAGGATACTTTGATTGAGATTCAGCTTATTAATACATCTGTTGTTACAAAACAATAAGGATTCAGGAAGACGGAGAATTCAGGAAGACGTTGTTTGAATGACCTTAAAGTATTATGCTATATTTGTGGGGAAAATTCGCATCAAAAACACAAGGAATATTACAAGTTTTATAGAAAAAACATGAAGTATATTTTCTTATAAAACTGGATTATTAAGATAAGTCTTGGACTCCCCATATAGTATGCAAAATTTGTGTGGAGTCTCCGTCAGTGCAAAATTGAAAAACTCAAGAGTTTAAAATTTGGTGTACAATGTGTGTTTTATAAACTCACAAGCCATTTAGAAAAGCAGTAGGTGGAATGCATATAAGTAAATGAAATAATGAAGTTGTGGGAATTCAGACATTTCTCGCATACGATGGTTCAAAAATAACAATTTGATGAGGGCTGTCTTGGGTACAAGTTCTATTTATAGGGTTATTGTTGGTATATTTCAAGTGTTTCATTTTTTATAAATAGGCATATCTAGTTTCATTTAGTTCAAGTTTTATACGATTTGCGAATAGCTATTCTATATTTGGAATCTGGGTGTCAAACATACCTTAAAATGGCTTTAACTTGTGTGTCAAGAAAATGTGTGTTGACCAGTATAATTAGGGAACAGATTTTCATGTAACATACTTTTACAGGAACAAAATCCCTACACTCAATAATATTTTTCAGAGTTTACAGGACATTCTGAATGAATAAGAACAAGTTTATTTTATAAATTTTTGTCATGTATATTTTTATATATTTTACCTAAACTTACAAATTTCTTAAATATTAGGTTACTTTATAATATATTTCTACTTAGAAACGGAATGTTTCAAATGCAATGTATCATCTTTCTTATAAAGCAATGTAATGCCACCACTCTTCTTGACCTGCCTTTGGCATGAATTGTGAAACTTACACCACCATCGCAGATATTTGTGAAGCAGAAGTAATTTCAACCGCCCACATGTTTGCTCACATTGCATGGAGTCAATGTATAACCCGATTGAAAGCTAACAATTTTTTTTTACAGATCATTGTCTTATTGTGTTGTTGAATTTAGTTGGTGTATATACCCTTTTCCCCCATTCCCCGCCAGGATCCACTCTGGCAACAAGGTCCTACTTTTGAATTGAACACCCACTCCTCATACACAACATTGTACATTCAACAAATGTATTATATATTTTGAATAATAGTCTTGGGTGTGGTGAAAACTAGTGTACAATTGCTTCTGTAGAGGTAGAACTATTTTTCAGCCACCCCGAATTCAGGTTAAGATCTGATTGATGATGTTCTGTACTCAGAAAATACTTGTGTAAAATGATTTTAAACACTTTAATGAATTACGTTACAGATTTTATGTTTTTCTTAACTTTTTTTGAAACAAATAAAGACATTCAGTATATATTATATATTTTGCTTTTTTTATTACACTTAATTCTGTTCACTAATTATTTTCATCAAGTATAATAAATATTGTTTCTCTTAAATATTTTATTAGTGTAAATCCTAACATTATCTAAAACAGTACAGTAAATTTATTGTATTAATTTTAAATAAATTACAACTAGATAATAAGGATAAAAAAGTGTTTGATAATGAAACTCATAAATATCTTCAAATAAGGTAGTGCTCAATTTTTCGAAAATATGAGTAATTTTTGCATAAAACATGGACAGTTTTTAAATTTCAAACTATTATTTTCTCAAAAACGGACCCAATTTTTTTCTTTAAATTTTTTCGTTGTATGTAGCAAGGTAAAGAATGGTAAAGAAAGTGGCGCTGGTCCCATTTTCGGCGAACTCTCTTGGGGACACATATTAACCCTTCAACTAAACTCTGACACTTGTGGGCTCCTCAGTCTGTGGTCAGCAGACTCTCAAGGCCTTCCGCAACAAATCACATACATGAAAGACAAAGGACAAACAATCATGTCCACAGCGGTACTTAAACCTGCAACCCTTTCGACCGAGACGCTAAGTCTTGCACACAGTCTGGCAGAAATTTCAATATTCAGTTCTTCAGTTCTAAATCATTTTCTGGCACAGAAATATTTCCACAACACCATTTTGTGTCTCAACAAGTTTCACAAAAACTCAGAGTAATGTGTTTCTTTCCACACAACACAAAACAAAGATCATAATAACTTATTTTCATTATTATACTCTTTTATCTTTACAACTGTAATTTTCTGCTTGATTCATTTTTAAAATTCAAAATATATAATTAAACATCAAAAGACAATGATTACTACTATTTTTTCATACAACTTTGGCATGTGTGTATAGTATTTTGTTTTACACATTGTTTTTTGTTTTGTGACTTGGCCATCACGGGGCCTCAGACTAAGGTGGTGGGATACGTGCTTCCCACCACGGCTCAGACTTGATTATTGGGGTAGGTGCTCGTTACTTTTGCATAAGGGGGAATCAGCATTTCAATGCCGATTCCATTTTAAATCACAGGGTTGTTAGCCCTGAGGCATGGGATGAAATTTTGATTCACACACAACACAACCATGCCCGGGGCAGGACTCAAAACTTCGATCTTCTGGTCCCAGAGCACTACTCCTCTACTGCCTTAGAAGTCTCTGCCATCGGATTGGCATAGTATTTTATTTTACAGTATTTTTTTGACACAACTGTGGCACTGGGGCAATGAGTTTTTCTATCAAGTGATACAAATTAAATTCTAAACAATGTTACATTTGTAGTATTGTATACATATGCTTAATATTTTTGTAAAGAAACTATTGAGTCGTGTTCATTTGTCATATCAATTTCATTGCATTAGCAGAAGAAACAAAATATTGTTCTTTTTGCTTCAAATTCAGCACATACCTTCCTTCTGATTTGGAGATCTTGCCTAAGATGCAGACAGAAGTTAAAATCATCAGGAAATAAGTTTATGTCAAAATTAGTAAATTGATTTCTGTGTATCTTCTCTAGAAAAACTTCGGCATCTTGTATTTTCACATTTGATAAAATAGAGAAACTAGGAGCAAGAAGTTTTTCAATCAAACCATTTCAAGAAATGATATATGGTTCACTAATCCTATTACCTTCTTGTTGTTTTATATAGTGTGCTCCTGTATATTATGAAAAATATGTTACACATGATTGACGAATATTTCAATCAACTAACTGTTATCATCAAATTTACTCTCACAAAACTGTCTGAAGTTGCATATTGAAATTCAAATGGTAGAAAACTAGTTTTTGTTTGCAGGAAGGTGTGTTGTTGCTCATATCCCATCTCTCTAATGCATTAAGAGTCGTGTATTGCATAAGCTCCTGTTCTCTTTATAGATTGAACATGGGGAAAAGATCTTCTTTAACTTTTTTCATACTACTTTTCAACTCTTATTTGTATTCTTTAAGTCTTATTTTATTTTTGTCACGTTCCAAAATTTTGAGAGATGTCAGCAAACTCATAGTGGTTGAAACAAAAAATCTAGTGCAAGATGTATAATCCTATTTGAACCTTTTGTCATTAGTATGGAATGTATTTTCATGCAAGCATGTATTTTTACAGGAACAAAATACTAGCATTCAGTAATTTGTTTAGAATTTACAAGACATTCTCAATGAATTAGAACTATTTTTTATCCTACATATTTTGGTATAATTACATAATCTTACATTTTTTCCCTATTACTACATATTTCATTGCATTTTAAAATATTTATACATCGAAATCTAACTTTTCAAATATGAGTTTGCCAATATATTTTACTAGAATCGTTTTTCTTACAAAACAATGTAATACTGCTGTACTTATGACCGCTTCGTTGCCCGCTTCTTGAAAACTACTTGCGTGGAATCCAAAGTTAGGGAATATTTGCGAAGCAGAAGTATTCTCAATCACATGCTTGCTATTATATTTCATAGAGCCTGTGCGTAATTCAATTGAATTCAGTATGACTATTTTCTTCAAGCCAACTCTTCATAAACAATATTTACACACTACGTATTTTATGGTTTAAAGAAAACTCGTATGGTGAAGGCCAGTGATTTTGATTTGTGTACCAAACTACTCGGTAATGGCCAATGGATATATGAAATATCTCAATACTGTTGTAAGGGTAGTGTGCAATTACTATATCTGTAAAAGAAGAGCTTTCTTTCAAGTGCTTTGAATCCATTTGAAAATGCTTGTAGGGAGGAGTTTTAAACACTGTAAGGAGTTTTTCTTTTACATATTTTCTGTTTTTTACATAATATTTTGGAAAAAATAAATACTTATATATACATCAGTGTTCACGTACAAGTAACCATTTAGAAATGATATGATCTCTTGGAATTTTCTCAGAAAAGAAATTTTAAAATTCTTATGCTTGGCAGGGTCATGCGGTGATTACTTTTATGCCCCAGCTGCTAGGGGCCAACCATCTTCCCTCCCTCCCCCATCCCATTGTTTTGTTATCTGCTGTAAAAGTGCCAATGCTGGTACTGGCCTACCATTTTCAATTGCCTTAACCTTTTTGTTGGAAATGGTCTCCTTAAAATATAATCAATTATACCCTCACTGGAAGACAAACTACACAGAATTATTCCTGATACTCGTTAAACAAAGCATTTTTACTACACTGCAAAGTTAGTACATCCCCATGAAATAACGAGTAAACACAAACACTACAATGGAGCACCACTGCATAACGGACTGCCGTGACATGCACATTTATTCTCTAAGAAGAATATGCTGTGCTATTCACAAATTCGAGGATTCTAGGGATCTGATCACGCGTGAGTCCGAACTTCTTTCCTCAGAAAAAATAATAAAATCTCTACTGAACATTCTGATTCTCCCATTACTTTCGGAGAGAAATATGTGCCCCATGATCATTTTATAAGTTATAAACTTCTCAACAAACAGTTCATGAATTTATACTAACAAAACAATCCATTTAAAATAATTTTGCACTGTGGAAGTACTGGTTTATGAGTAATCACGTTGGCAGACAGGATGAGCCAGGGGAGGCCTGGCTTTTTAAGCAATGGGAGGGGGAGAAACTCCTTCCATCCCCAACTAGCCAGAGTTCAGTGCATAATTGACTACGGTTTTTCCCCAATCACCTCCTGCTTTGGGCCCAGTAAAGTAGATGCACACAGAACACACAGGCCCAGCGAAAATGTCAGAGCTGGGGTTAGAGCACTGCAGAAGCAGTAGGCCACTGCACAGATCACAGTAGTGTGTATAGTGGGTACAATATTTTTCATCATGTGACATATGGTTCATTGTAATTTAAATTCTCAAAATTCATCAAATTCTCATTTTTGCCTACCCTAGCAATACTGGGGTTGCTGGAGTTGAATGGACCCCACTGATACATGGATGGAAAAATGGATATTTTTGGAATTCAATACATTATATTCTAGAGGTTTAAAAGCTGCTAATTTGTAAAGCAATGTATAATTATTCTGATATTAGATAGCACAACTTCTCTTTTGCAGTTTTCCTGTCTATCACCCGTTTTTAATGATGGAAATAAAATAGTATTTTGACACAATTGTAATGTTTTATTACAGGGCTAGAAGTAGTGCAGACTCTGTGTAATGGTCAGTTAAAAGGTGGTGTACCTGATTCTACCGAAGTTACTTTCTTGCCTGGAGTACCTAGGGGAGGAAATTATGAAGCAGATACTCAAACTGCTGGGTATGTCTTTAAAATTTGTTTCAGTTTAATGACATTTTTATTTATGTTTATGCATTGTTTAATATAATAAAGACATTGTTCAGCAGCATTCATTTCGGTTAAAAAAAATTAAATGATTTACATTTGTTGTTATAGTATTGCTTTTGCTTTTCTCAGTCAACACACACTGGCGGAAAGGTCATATTCAGTTCAAACTTGTGACATTCAAATCAACCGTGCAATTTAATTGCAGGATGTTTCTCTGTTAATAAAAAACATTTGTATAGGGACTTCCACAATTAAACATGTTTACATTCCCATTATATAGTTCTGGGAGAAATGAGGAAAGGTGGGTTCCTTGTAGAGATCTTACACCTTACCTAACCTACAATTATAAACATGTTTTGATATTCCTGTAATTTTGTTTGAATATTTATGTTCTATTTGCAGCTATAGTGTAATTTTACATACTAACAAACGGTTTTTACAATTTCAGGAGCATTACTCTCCTTATACAAGTCTCTCTTCCATGTGCTCTTTTTGCTAACACCACTACAATAATGAAATTTCGAGGAGGAACTAATACTGATATGGCTCCTCAATTGGATTATATGACAGAGGTGAGTCAGTAGAAATTTATTTTTAATATTTGTTTAAATTTGCTTTATTGCTGTTTTGATGCTCCAGATAAACTACTTATGACTATTTTCATGTATTATTGTATTTTTTAGGTCTTCCGACCTACCTTAGAAAGATTTGGAGCATCGTTTGATTACAAACTATTAAAAAGGTAAGTCACATGAATCACCTGAGGTAAAATACATATATGGAATGCAATTTTCATTTTGAAGAAAGTTATAGGAAATGTAGTAAATTACGTCAAATCGTACATACTTGTAGACACGCATGCACACACACGCATGCGCGCATACACACACACACACACACACACACACAGATCTTGTGTTGCATGTATTTGTCATGCCAAAAGAAGTTGTTTACAAAAAACACTGTACTATGATTCAAATTTTATACTATGCCAATTAAATGTGAGATCTTAAAGAAAATGTTTAAGACTATTTAGTATCACAAACATGTGACTTACCCACAAACTATAATATCATATTTTGGTTAACTCGTGGTTCAATGTTTGTTCATTTGTTTATAGGGGCTATTATCCGCGTGGTGGAGGAGTGGTACATATTAGAGTTCAACCTGTGCATCGTCTGGAACCTGTCACACTGTTGGAGAGGGGAACTATACAAAGGGTGTGGGGATGGGCATTTGTTGCTGGCAACATTCCTATAAAGGTTATTATAAATTTTATTAAAGTTTGTTTGTAATGGTACAAATTTTATATTAATATGAAGTATATTAATGTATTTTTATAAGTGCAATACCAAGTAATAATAATGTGTTTATTAGGTAAATAGCAGTCTTTATGGAATACATGAGAATGATCTAAGTGGCAATGAATTACTACTAGAGAGTTAACTAGTGATTTTAGAGTCATATATTTAACACACAATGGCTGTTTCTCAAGGAAGGGAAGGGAGACATGTCCTCCTCTCTTATTTTCTTCATCCGGATGTAGTTACCAAATAAAATATTTACTTTGATCTTGGAGGGAAAATGTACAATTTTTGAGTTGATAACTACGAGGAAATTTATTTTGATCTACACACACTTTTAATCCCCCATATCTCAGCGCTCCCACGGAGAGAAGAGGAAACCTTTTTTAACGGAGCTATATGGTAGAAGGGGAGAATGCACCGTGGGCGGTGAGTCATAAAACACTCTGGTAGGTAAGGGTGGACATTGGCAATTTAATAGTCGTCAATCAGGCGAATTATGTTCTAATGATTCATGCAAATGCTGGAAAGAGACCATAGTGATTCACAGCATTTTCTCAATATACAAGGATAGTCCCAGATGTATCCAACCTAAAAAAAAAAAGAAAAATTAAATTTTGAAAAAATATCTTTATTTCTCTACATAGTCTCCTTTTAGCTTGATACACTTTTCCCAGCAAAGTTCAATCGCTTTGATACCATGTTTATAGTGAGAATCGTTGAGAGCCTAAAAATAGCTATAAACCACATAAATCACATTTTCATCACTGACAAATCTTTTACTACCAAACCATTTTTTCCAGTTTAGAAACAAAATAATTCAAAGGGACAGAGTGAATGAGGAAGCAATTCGACCTTCAGCTTGTTGGTTTTGGACATCGCCATAACGGATATGTGAACTGTCGCATTGTCTTAAAGAAACAAAATTATTTGTTTTCTTCAAATGTGACTGTTTTGTCTTGATTTCATCACTGAAGTGCTGCAATAAGTTTATATAGTACTCACTGTTAATTGATTTTCTTAGGTAATCAATAAAAATAATCTCATCCGCATCCCAAAAAACTGATGCCAAGACCTTGGCACCTTCATTTCAGATGAGAAGTCAAAAAAGAAGACAAAATTCCATTCATGTCATGTAATACGATATTGCAATTTGTGTCCTTGTACTAATACTTCGCCCATCTCTTGAAAAGCTTGCAATCTTTTAACAAAGTGCAGAAGATTTAAAAAAAAATTGTGTGTGTAATTATTGAAACTTCAAAAGTTTGAATGAAAACAGCACTTGTGCCATAGTGTAGTCAGTGTATTGTGATTTATCTTTACGAAAAGTTTAAAGAAAATATTCTTGAACTTGTGGACTTAGAATTTTGAAGCCAGTTGCTTACACACTACACCAAGATAATTATTCCTTAGTCAAACTGCTGCAATAAATTTGTAATATAGTTGTGATTCTTACACCTAAAATGCAAAATTGACTTGATATAACTCAGAATTTTGCAAAAACTACTAGTTTTCAATGTGTGAAAATATGAAATGATTTAAAGATGTTGGGGAACAGATTACATTAAGAAAGACATATCTAGATTGAAAGTGTTGATCAGGTTTGAAAAAGTTGAACTTTCACCACTTTAAAAATTTCAGAATTCTTAATGTAAATAAGTCTTTTATCATATTTACAAGTCTCACTTTGTTCCATTCAAGCCAAAAATGTAAAAAAAATATAGAGCTATATTGGAAAAAAAGAAGAAAAAAAAAATTTTTGAATTATATCATGACAAGTGCTAGAATCACTGAAATATTAAGAATTCATTATACTATATGAAATACACAGTGAATAATATGAGAATCCATAGTAATGAAGAGCAATTCTTTACCTTGTGAATCGTAAGTATACATAAAAAAATTAAAGCCCTACATGTGGCCATTGTCTATCAACTGGTCACAACTAAATTGCTATGTACTGGTGATGAATAAAATTTGTTGTTTTTGCATTACAGGTTGCTAATACAATGGCGGATGCTGCTACTCGTGAACTTCAGTCTGCCTTCGGTATCATTGAGGTCAATATTGAGGCATACAAGGAAAACCCAGAAAATGCTGTGGGTACATGCTCTGGTATAAAGTGAGTACTTTTTTGAAAAATAACTGAGAACTGAATTTACGATTTGGAAATGTTTGTATGTGTATTATGCAACAGTAACCAATTTCTGGAAAACCGAGAAATTAAGGTGCTGAAAATATACACGGAATTGGTGACCTTGGAGGTGTAATGAATTTAGAATTCTTCCCAATAGGAAAGTGCCCTTCTGTTTTCTCTTCCACTAATCACAGAAAACTAATACACCAGTCCTAAGTAGTTTCACATCCATTAGTTTGAACTCCTCGAACCACTCATCTTGTAGTATTAGCTTTGCACTATTAATCACTACAAGATGACATTAATATTGTTGTATCATCAGCATAAAGCATGAGTAACAGGAGCAATATTGAATGATGGGCTTCTGAAGTAAATGTGTAATCCTGTCTATGATCTCACAAAATCTAGGCACATTGAAAAGAGCAATATAGGTATGTACTTTTGATGTGTGGTGTCTGGGAGAAGTTTATATTCTGCGAGATAAAACATAGTGAACAATCAATGTGTTAAAATGTGTCTTTTTTGTATTATTATTATTATTATTATTATTATTATTATTATTATTATTATATTATTCCTCTAATTCACAACTAAAGAAGTTATGTGTCAATTCATTATAAAGTCTACTCCAGGTTGCAACCAGCTTCCTAAGGAGCAGATCTTGGTTCTATCAGCGCCTCTACAATAATGTGCAAAATGTGAAAGCAATGTCGTTCCATTCCCAGTCTTAAGAATGACCTGGGAGTTTAGCCAAGTTCTTACACAATTTTACGAAACAAATCCCAGAGATAACTATCGGGATGACCGGTGCTTTTTCACCCCACATTCTGCTCATCTTATTTCCAAACTTTTGTATTTAAGATGTTGTTCTGCCTCCTTGGTTATGACATTTTCATTGCATGGCACAACATCTATAAGTAGACATGATTTTTTTTTTCTCCAAATCCCAGGTAACAATATTTAGTTTGTTTGCTGCTATCATGCGATCAGTTTGAATTTTGTTTGTCGTACTGTATTGTACACCGACCAACAGGTGTAACTGGATTTGGTAAGTGATTGTACAACTGAAAAGCATGTGTTCGTAACTTCAAGGACAGTACAGATCTGCCAGTGGAGGTAACTAAACACCCTATCGTATCTTTTCAAGTATTTGGTCTTTGTTACAATTGGAAAAGCTGAAATGATATGATGAATGGTTTCTACTCATACTCGTTCCTGGCAAATACAACATTTATCATCTCAGGAAATTTTGAGAACCGCTTTATCATAATGGGTTCTCAACGCCTGATCTTGAGCAGTTATTTTCTGCTGCTTCGGATTCTGGCTTCATTCTTGCCCTTTTAAGCCACATAAATGATTCATCTTTATTGATCTGCACCTCACATTATTATTATTATTATTATTATTATTATTATTATTATTATTATTATTATCATCATCATCATCATCATCATCATCATCATCATCGTCATTATCATTATCACTGAGGATACTTACAATTCATCTAGTAAATGTTCAAGTTGGTATTGTTTCTTTGCACATATTAATGCTCTTATACATACATATATACATACATACATACATACATACATACATACATACATACATACATACATACATACATACATACATACATACATACATACATACATACATACATACATACATACATACATACACTTCAGGCATGCAAATTTACCATTCTATCCTTTACATATTGTCATAGATCCTTTGTGTATGTTGAGGGTATTTTATATCTAATTTTTTTCTCCATGTTCATTTAGTATTGTTGCTCAAACTTCCACTGGTATTCTCTTGGGAGCATCAGCATTGGGCAAACGTGAGCTTCAACCTGCACAAACAGGTTTGCAAGTAGCCAATCAGTTGATAGAGACAGCTAACTCTGGAGCTTGTGTGGATGATCATTGTCAGGATCAGGTATGAAAATATATTTTTAATTCAAATTGTTGAAAGCTTTAGTCCCCCTTACTGGAGATCAAACCTGGGTCTTAATAACCTGAGTCTTTTTGGTGATTTTGGTGTGTGTTTAAGTAATAAATCAGTACATCTGTTCATGGAGTTCACCATAACTGTATTGTTGTTATTATTATTGTTGTTATTATTATTATTATTATTATTATTATTATTATTATTATTATTATTATTATAGTATTTAATTGACATGTACCATGAAATGATTTTTACGTTTGCAAGCAAATAAAGCTTTAAGGTCTACCACAACATGTTTTTCCATGAAAAATTTGAATTTAATTTTTGATTGTTTCTTGTACTTTGAGATGTGTACTTTTTGGTGCTTGAACCGTTTGTTTCTAAGTTCTATAGTTTTTTATTTATTGGGATTTTCTGAATGACACGTCCCACACATTATAAAGTTAGATGTTTCAGTAAATGCTTCCAAAGTTTTCTTATTCCTGTATTGTAGATTCTTAAATAAAAATTAAATTCAGATTCTTAAGTTAAATGTAGATTTAGGGATGTAACATATAACATTTTTATTCTGTTTACAGATTATTCTGTTTATGGCATTGGCAAAAGGTATCTCAGAAGTTAAAGTTGGAAGGATTACTGAACACACTCAATCAGCTATTCATGTGTGTGAGACCTTAACAGAGGTTAGTATAAATCTGTGTAAGGCCTGCAACAGACCACACCGAGGAATGCATTGCGAGAAATATGTGACGAGAAATGAGGAAAGAGACTAGTGAAGCTGTGTCCACACACTAGAAATAGGTTATTGGAAATCTCAAATGTCTCGAAATGCCTTTATGTACCACAAACCAAAAGTGGTGACACCAGTTAGCTATGAGATCATCTGCGAATCTAATTTCTTGTTTTATTAAATGCTTGTGTGTAATCTGAAGCCGTGAAATCCTTGTTTTGTTACCATAATCCCAAACCAGCTTAAAGAATGTTCAAGTTGCCTAAAGAAAAATACATTCTGAATTGCATACAAATCATTATTTAATGTAAAAAAAAATCAGGACCTTGTGTAACATTTAGAGGAGAAGTACCTATTTGCAAATTTTCTTGAGCCCCTCTTTTTTACTATATTTGTTGATTGAATAATGAGTAAACGGTGAATGATCAAATAATTCGTAATAAAATTCACAATTAATAAATTAATTTGTAAATAATAAATACAAATAAAGAAAAATAATGAATTAATTCAATTCTTTCAAAATACCCTTTCAAGAAACAAACTTAAAATTTTTATTTTTATGTTGCTCATTATGAAAAGATTTCATACAAGTATGAATATATCCCACACATGTTTTTTCTTTTTCATTTCAATTTAAAGAGAAAATTCAAGTAAATAATTAAAAAATCTGGTTGTTTATCACATCTTTTACTGCTAAATATTGTAACCTCACTCAATTCTATGTACTATAAAAAGTGAAGGAATAGAAATGTGTTTGAGAAAACTCGCTCGCTAATCGACTTGAGCAAGGAACTCTATCACCTCTGCAGAAGTGGACAAGAAAACTCTTTCTAGTGTGTGGAAGTCAATAAATGTCCCTTGTTCCGATTTTCCACATTTCTCACAACTAAATTTCCTTGGTGTAGTCTGTTGCAGGCCTAATGTAAATCTTGAGTTGTTGGGTGTAGTGCATGTTCACAAAGTAACCATTCTTGTTTGATTTTAAAATTAATAAATTTCATTTCTTTTACAGGCTAAATTCAGTATTGTTAATGCAGGCCCAAATTCTAATATAATTCACTGTGTTGGGATTGGCTTGCAGAACCACAATATCCCGTAAATGTAATGTGATTCTGTTTTGATGTTATTTGATGTATATATTCCTGAATGTGAAAGCAAAAGAATGAATGCTTTTTTTGTAAATTATATTCTCAGTAAGTGGTAAGACATTGAAAGACCATTGAGTGTTGTGTATTTTCTTTCCCTGATATGCAAAACATAATGCTGAAAATTAAATTAATGACATTGCTATTTTTGACATTGCTATTGAATTTGAAGGGACAGTTGTTAGAGTAATAGATTATGTACAGTCAGAATTAGAAAAATTAGGAACAGTAACAGATGCTTCATGAAATTCTTGAAGCTTTTAATATCAACATCATGGAAGAGAGTTACAATTATTATTATTATTATTATTATTATTATTATTATTATTTTTTAGCAACCATTATTCTGAAAGTGAATAGGGATTTTACTTAACTGTCCCAGTGAAGATTAGATAATATAACATTTGCTGGAGTAAGATTGTGAGAAATTGAGACTAAATAAGAATCAAAATGGCATTTGCAAAATGATTGAATTGTACAATGTAAGCTGATAAGAAAAGGAGTGATAAATATATATTACTGTTGTAAGTTTGTGTAAAAATTTGAAAAACTGTTTTGTGTATGATTTTAAATGACTTAATAAATCATACGTTATTCCTTGTAAGTCAGTGAAGTGTCCTTTACTGTGGGTTTCAAATTGTGGAAATGTTTCTGATTTTATTCTTTTTATTTTTCTTTAACCTATTTGCTGTTTATGTAATACAGATTACTTACAAATGCCAGTTGTATGAAAAATAAGTACAAGTTACATTAAGTATGTAAGTTGGTAGGTAAGTATTTAATTATAAAATACTTATCATTACTTAAAAAATAAATTATAAAATAATTGTTTTTAAGTAGCATTTACACAAAAGTTATTCTGACAAAGTGTGATGCTGTTGTTTGTTTGTGTGTGTGTGTTGTTGTTGTTGTTGTGGTTTTTGTTTTTAACTTTTGGATCAAATTTAATTATGTAAATGAATGGATGCACTGTTTACTGAAATGAAATAATGGCATTGTTGCTTCATTCATAGCTGTCACAGTATTTTATGGTATCTTTGTGAATATCAACATTGAAATAATTTACAATTTCTTGAGATATCTACAATTTTTCTCATTACATAGTTTAATTCAGCTAACTGATACACGCTTGATTTGCCAAACTCCTTTAACGGTGTAGGGGAAAATAGGAAGTTTCTAATGTGTGATTTCTGATGTGTTGTTTACAGAAGCATGTATAAAACTGGCATCAAGCAGTATAATGTTATAATACATTGAAATCCATTTTGAAGCATTCAGTTGACAATGTATTGTTTGGAGACTGTTAACATGTATCAGTGTTATTGGTTTTATTTTTTCCTTACATTATTTCAACTTCTAACTTGTATTTGGTGTAGTTCATCAGTAAAAAATACTGTTGTGCAAAAAAGTGGTATCAAGCAGCTAAATACATTGTGGGCTTGTCCTACATTAGATAGGTTTCACACATTTAAGTTTTTCATGCATGTTGATGTATGAGAGGTAAGGAGATTCAATTGATTTCCAGCAAGCTTTGGAGTATTGGTGGAAACTATTGGCTGGAAGCTTTCGTGAAAAGAAACCGTTACATTTTAATACGAAAACCTGAGCCTTTGAGTACAAATAGGCTAACAGGTTTCAACAGGCGAGCTTTGCCTCTTTTTGTTAATATGGATAAAGTCAAGAAGAAACATGGGTTTCCTCCATTATATATTTATGTGATGAGAGATATTAAAACTGTCTAAGAAACTAGTTGCTCAGAAAAGATGAGAGAATTGAGTCTGTGACATCAGGAGAGAGGAAAACAACAGTTATTTGTTTCAAGAATGTGGCTGGAAGTTACAGGGCTGTTGTTTGTTGATGCTCAGTTAAGACTGATTCCTACTCTCAAGACCACTAAACCTCCTGGAGCACTTTCTAACTGTGCAGTGAATTGCTAAACCAATGAAGAACATTTTGATCTTTGCCTACATTTCAAGAAATGTGCAAAACCAAGCAAGGAAGGGCCAGTTCTGAGGTTATTGTAATGTGTCTTGTTAATGAATCATCCTATTTTGGTTGGACCAATGTATGTATACCAAGTTTAAATATCAAAAATTTACAAAAGGTAGATGCTCTTTTAAAAACCCACTTCTTTATAGTGATTGCCTGCTTCTCTATCATTGCCCAACCATTCGGATAAGGGCAGTCAGTGCTATATTTAAAAAACTAGTGGTGCTTCAACTGTAAGGGTTCTTGAATCTTTCTTGCAGTATTTCTAACTTGTTATTTTTGAAAATTCGGAATGTTTGATCATCCGAAAATATTTTTGCTTGAAAGTTTTGTGACAAGTTAAAATAAATAATTCCAGAAAAAATTTAGGGTGGGGAATTTCCCTCCGCGTGGATTCGTGCCTGACAAAAGGGACTAATTACAAAATATTAAGTTGCAGTTTGATGTTAATTTATCTTTTCATCAGTCACCTTTTCCTGTGTTGCTCGAATATTAAAGTGGCTGTAAAATTACTTATCAACTAAGTTTTGCCCAAAGGATATAGCCGAATAAGGCAGTGAAAAATTCCCCAAACCAAATCGCGATGCTCGTATAAAAGATAATAAAAAATTCAGTAGATTCCCAAAAAATCGGCTTCCTACGGCAATCTATTCCAGACATACGACAAACGTGTTTTTCATATATTTCTCAGCTTCTGTTGCATGTGTGAAGCTGAAACATACAGCGTCGGGGAAAGTAGTTGAATTTAAAGGTATTTTTGTCAACCAATTTTGACACCGAATTCAAAGAGAAAAAATGAAATTAATTTTCAATGAGATAACGGAGTAGTTTTTTAGGTTTCCTCCTTATAATGTGTTATAATAACATTCTTTTTCAAATTTTTAAACAATGTGGACAATAGTGGAAAAAATTTAAAACCGGTTTTATCAGTTTAAAAATTTGAAATTCGGGCTAAAATGTGATAGGAAAACGCTTTTACCAATATTGGTAATTTTACCAAAATTGCCAAAATCTGGAATTGATGTCACGTATTTGGCACATACAGGTGTGAGCTGGCTTGCCCCCCATAACCAGCACGCAAAGTGAAATTCGGGCTGTAAATAACCGTTTTCGCGACTAGAAACGTGGCAATTAATTCCAAATTGTGGCAATTAATTAGCAATAAATAATTTGACATGTTTCATTCCGGTGGGCTGACATGGTTGTTCCAGCTTGATGCACCTGCCTCCGGGCCACAATTGACGCTACCCAGCTGTGGTCACCGGTTCACATTATTCGCTAATTCCAACCCAAGCCGACAAGACCCGCAGGCTTTGCTAGCAACGTATAACAAGTACACACTGTGTATGAGGGGCCTGCGGGCCACATCAGGGGATAAAATGGGGGAGCCTGGTGGATATCACGGTGGCTGACTGATTATTTCGTGTTTCCAGGCGCGACACTTGTTACTATTATTAGTCCCGTATCTGTAGTGCATGTTTGTATCCAGGGAGGTGGCTGTATTCTTTCCAGTTGAGTGACGAGATCCGGCGCCGACCTACGCGTCGGCTTATTGGGTTTCCCTCATCTAGGTATCTCTCGCCAGTGAGGTACCCAGCCGGGTCAAGCTCTAAGCTCCCGATATGGTAGAACATGGTGGTCGTGCTTGGCCTTGGAAAATGGGCCTTTAACATTGGGGTCATTACAAAACTACTTTGTGAACTCGAGAGATAGATAATAACATATCGAGGCGATCAATTGTATATTTATACAGAAGTAGGAGAAAATTTGTGACTTTCGCCCTCACGAACTATGGCGAAACCCCCTTCCATACCACGTTTGCAATTTATGGGAGACTTGAAACTGATTCGAGAGTACATTATAAAGGCTTAATGCATGCATTATAGAACTGTAAAGAATCATACATCATAAACAATAGTATATTATTCAGAATTAAGGAGTATAATTGGAAAAAAAAATCTGTTTTGCAGCTTGTGTATTTCAAAGAAAATCAGTGCGGAGTGGTTCAAACAGTTTGTCGTAACAAATCCACAAGAATAACCGTAAATATTTTGTTCTTCAAGCTTGTCAAACTACGTACGTCCACGCGAAGTATTTATCCATCTTGGAAACCTACGAGCACCGTCAATTTCTGACTTTGCTCTAATTTCCCCTTCCAATCCAAAAAGAGATGTATATCGCAAGCTGAAGCTAAGAATGTAAGCGTAAAGCATATTCGAGGTATCACGAAGAATAGTGGTTTTATACGAATACATGTGAAATAATATTTTCTATCAGATAACTGCGATTTGAATTATGTTTATAAACTTAACTATATATTACTTTATTCGATGTTTATTTTCTTTTTAATTTCTGCCTTGAATAAACATTTTTGACAAGGGGCAGGAATATGTTTGAATGACGAATTATTTCCTTGTTTCCGTTTTGCGTTGTTTTATTAAATCGTTCAGTTATTTTTTTGTATGTAACATTAATTTGAAATAAATTAACAATTCTCGCTTAAGGAGGACGCCTGTTTTAACAGGGATTCTGGAACTTAAGAAAACGTGCGCAGATAATCTTTTCCCCCCTATGTCACAGTTTTTACTGTTGTTTTTTGCTTTTTACTGAATAAATCTATATTTAAAACAGACAATAATCTTTGTTAAACCGTACCTGAAATGAAGCCTATTTATTTATTTAACGTCAAAAACAATTAAAAACTGCTACGTGTAATTATGGGGAGAGGTATAATATTATGCATGGTTTCTTTCGCTCTGAAATGTCTGTTCTAACTCATGTACAAATATGAGGTACTTACATTTATGATACCCTTCAGTTAACACGGTTACGAAATCAAGATCCTTTTGATTCAAAATGTTTAATTTCACTTTCAATTAACAATTGAAAATCTTACTGATAAACTATTTCATTTTAATGTATAATTTCTTGGCTGTAATAGATAGAATTGGAATCAATAGCCACTTTGAGGCAATAACTGTCGACTGGTTTCTCCAAAAGACAGATATGTGCAAGATATCCAGTGACCCCAGAGCAATTTGTACAACCTTTTCAAATTCGCGCCAGTTGCTCTAAAGGCGGCGCCGGAAAACTCTAGTACGCTAGTTGCCTCGCCCGAAACCTTGATATGCCTAGTTTACGTACGGAAGAAAATATTAGTTTCACATTTAAATTCAAATTTGCTATTAATTCTTAATTTGTTGCTTTGTTTTATTCTGTCACATTACATTCATTAGTGTCACAATGCATTCTTATCGACTACACACCATAGTCAAAAAGCATTTCTACAAAGAAACATCAGTCTTTCATGTACCTCATGATTCTTTAGCTGCGCTGCGTGAAGTGGCAATGGTGTTTCCCGTAAGCGTTGTACTGCAATAAAATGTCTGTCCGATTTGTCTGATGTCCCATGCTGGAAAATAATAATTTGTTCCTACCAGGGACACAATTAATCCAAATCTAGGTGCCTCATTTACGATTTACACGCAGTGAAATGTTCAAACCTAGAAAATTTGCCGATTCGTTCTCCCTGCCATGGACTCCCTGCTTGCCAACAAATTCATCGACGATCGTTCGGTATTTGAACAGTATCCACAGGTGAAAAACTACACCACGGATCGTGTTCCACTCTTATTGGGAAGTGAGATGTTATCCTCGTGGAAACAGTAAGTATACGGAAGATACTGAAAGTCCGTTTCTAAAAATCCTAAAATTAAAACAAAAATTCATTTTTAGATCTGGAGTATGAAAATTATTATTAAGATATGTGGTCCGATACTATGATTCTCTTTGCGGAAGTGATAACAGTTTTATTTAACAAATTGAAAACAACAAATACAATAACTAATTAGTTCTGTTAACACTGTGACCTTTGTTATCAGTAACAGTCATCCAAAGCAAAGACATCCACAGCTGGAAGTCAGAAAGCCAGGGTCAATGACACTGCCACGCCCCCGTGGGTCGTAAAGGTCAGCTCTGTTCCCATGGCGTCTATTATACAAGCAATTTCACGATTATATCGAACTCGATCACAAGCAAATTGACAAGAGGCGGAAGCTCAGCCAATTAAGACTTGATATGGAACTCTTACGCTCAAATGTGGAGTTATCAGCATTGCTTTAAGTAGGTGAAAATATCAATACGATACCTATTTTAAAATTAATCAACGCTAAGAATTTGATTTCCTATATAAACTTGTAACTGCGTTAATGTTATTTGATGGAGGGTAACGAGCGTTGGCGGTGTGTCTGGTTCCATTTTTGGCAATTTTTCTGTATTTTCAAAAATTGCAAAAAATTTACATTCCATAAGTACAACATTGAAGATAGATATTTTTCTTTTAAACGAAACTTATTCTCAAAAATCACATCTTTAGAAACATTTTTTTTTTTGTGAGAAAGTAGTTTTCGCACAATTTCTGCTCGAGATTAATGCAATTTATAAGATAATAATTTTTTTCAAAAACTGCTTCATTTTTCTTTCTTTTTTCCCACGGATAGAGCAATTGACGCCTAGAACTAGCGGAGCTACAATAGCACATATTTTCTAGCTTTTTTTTTTACAATTTCCGACAATTTACAAAGTTTAACGAACCAAGTTTAACCATTTTTTAAGCTCTATCCTAAGAAAAAAGTTAAGGAAAAAAGGTGGAGCAGTTTTTGAAAAAATGTTTCTTGCTTGCAACTGTTTTTGATTTGAAAATTGTACATCACTTTATTTCAAGATCTTTGATCACAAATGTTCATTCAGGGAGAAATATACCTTCAATAATGTGGGTGAAGGAAGACGACGAAAACATCGTGAATTTTTGCAATTTTCAGAAAAATCATGTATTTGAAAGAAGATTAGACCTGCGCTATTTTAAACAGTTTTTTACTCGATCCTACTTTAATAAAAGAAATTGGAGCCATTTTTGAGAAAGTTTTGAAAAATATTGAGACTACATGTAAATTACCCCCAAATATCAAAATATCGGTTTCAAACTCGCAGGACCTTGTGTTCGTCCAGATCGATTATGGACTATTCGATTTCGAGAAAGTCGTCTGATCAGTTAAGGTGCCAGCGTTGACCACAGACAAACACGTTTTTGCCGTCAATCAATTTTTCGGAATACATGATTGATTGATTAGTGATTCCGGTAGGTCAACGGAAAAGGTCGTTAATCCCGTAAGAGTAATGCATGCTTTCATCGCGGGAGATGATGATCTTCCCCCGCTGACTGGCGAGATCCGGCGCCGACTTAAGTCGTCTTGCGGGGATTTCCCCCATCCGGGTACCTCTCACCAGCGGGGCACCACCCCAGCCAGGACAAACTCTAAGCCCACGACTGGTCTCCCAATTAGTGTGACAGTGTAGTGCATGTGAGTGTTCGTGTGTAAGTAAGGCGTGCAGAGAGGACCAGGATGAGGAGTAAAAGATCGCGCGCTGGCCCTTTTGTTAAAGTACTGCTCCAGCATTCGCCTGGTATTGATCGGAGCAACCAAGAAATCTACCGATCAAAACAGGCGACTGCGGGAATTATCCTCCATGCAGCGGTTGAACTCGGCCTAGCTTTGAGATGGCTGTGATGTACTAACTATTGTTTCTCCGTGGGAGAGATGGTCAGGGCATCTGATCGGGAGTTCCTAGGTTCGCGTCCCGGCGGTGGCAGGATTTTCGACACTGGCTAGATAGCTAGGTAGAGTTTTGTCGCTGTCTGGAGGAGAATTCTAGAGGCTGGCTGCTGATCTGTAGTTTTCCGTGGTTTCTCCAATCAACACCAGGGGAATGCCGGAGCAGTACCTTAACAAACGAGCCACACACCGCACGCCTTCTTTCCTTCCTCTTCCTTGTCCTAGCATCACTTACATACACTACCATGCACTACACTACCACACATGCCGAGAGACCGAACGGGAACTTAGAGCTTGTCCTTGCTAGAGACGTTCCCCCGCTGATGGGGGATACCTGGTTGAGGGAAACCCAGCTAGCCGAGGAAAAATATACACTACACTTACGGTACTAATGACCTTAGTATTTGGCATGCCTGGAATCACTAATCAATTAATCAATCAAAAAGTTGCTCTCTGGTTGCGGCTGTAGTTTTTTTATGTTCCTTTTTAAGATATTGAAGAATTGGCTGAGGCTCACCTGCCATCAGCATTTTTTCTCCATTTCTCTTGTAACAGCAACCTATTGATTTAAATGGCTGTCAGCAATTCATGCACTTCATCACGATTGCCATCTATCCTTGTCTAATTGGCTAAATGTGATTGCAGTCACATTTTTATCATAACGTCCGTACTACGCAACACGTAGGCCCTAATATACAATACGCTGTAATACATGACTAAAACCAGTATCCCTATCAAATATAATAAAAAGTTGAGGTATGGATTCTGGAGCTCAAGAAAACATGCGCAGATTATATTTTATACGTCACATTCAGTACTTACTCTTTTTTGGCGATAAATAAACGAATCAAATCATCGTACCAAATATCCTGGAGGGTGGGGCAGAACGGAGGACGGGGAGCTATTTTCCAGTGTTCCAGCTATCGATCCGATCAAAAATTAGTCTATATGTAAAATTAAAGCAGACGTAATATCCTTTGAAATATTTTTTTTAAATAAACAGAAAACAACATTCTCTTTATTTTTGTTGTAGGATCACTTCGGCTTAAGATATATAGTGGTCAAAATATTCGTATTTCAAAAATATACATTTATTGGCGATTCATGATTGCTTTTGAAACAAGTTACGTATAAATCTATAACTTTATGTTCACAACTAACATAGTTAAAGTTCCGAATCTATGGTCCCATTCTCTTGAAGTTCATCTTTGGTGAAGGGCCATTCGTGTAAATTCCTTCACAATAGCCCTAGAGATGCAGATCTGTATAAACAGGTCTTACGACATCCATTTTCTGGCCCACTGCCACAGGAAGTGTTGTAAAATTTGTGGAAAATGTCTAATTGGTAAAAACGTAATTCGCTTAAAAACAAGTTTAACGCAACAGAATGTGTCCTTATTTGATTAAAGTAGCATTCAACTTGTTTTAACAGAATGTCACTTAGAAACAATTTGAACATCTGTGGAACACACAATTGAGAGAATTGCCTCGTCAGCAAAGGTTTGTAGATTAAAATGATTTTAAATCTGATGAAAAATAAAAGTAGTGTCTCGAATAAAAACATGGTAAAAATAACTAATTTGACGGATATAATGCTAAAAGTTTGCACAATAAAATATGTTAGGTACTGGACAGTATTTAAGAAATTTCTTACATATCAATGATTAGGTAATTCTTAAAAGAAACAAAATTAATACGTTCTTCAGTCTTTCTAAACGTTTATGACTTTTTTTTTAAAACTCAATTTTGAAAATTGCTTGCAAAACATTCAGAACAAAATACATAAAAAAGTAAAATTAATTGAAGGTTTATTGTCATAAAATTGGAAATTTTCCTTTAATCCTTTGTAGAATCCAAATGATATCTTTCAGTATGTTTGCCTCATCCGAGTATTATTCTCTCAGTATTATTTTCTTGCCTCCTGTTTGACGTAACACACACTTACCCTTGTAGAAGTTAAAAAGGAGCTTCGTCTAATTCCAGGAGTGCGCTTGAAAAACGTACGTTTTCCACTACTGGAACGTTTTTTGTCTTATAATTGACAGCGAAATCCAAAAAGCAGTACCGGGTCAGCGTACCAGCACAAGCGTACCTCTGCTTAATCCTTGAAAGAGTAGTACACACGCACATTGTAACATTGACTCTATTTCACGAGATATCATATCACAATCACTAAAAATCTTAGTGTAGAACGTTCATACCACTTACAGTCTTCCGAAATAGCCGCTGAATCAAATAATTCATTCTCACGTTACCATTGATTTTTCTTTGGTGTTAGACCACAAACCACCTCAACAACCCTCGCAGACCAATGGAACTTGGATCAATAGAAATCAATCTGTAAACATTCGTCTTAAAAAAATAAGGAAAGTTCTTTCCCGTCAGTCATCTTGTTTTCATGTGGCTTGGTGCAGATCAAACTAGACGTACCCGTGATGTAGCAAGATTTTCTTATCAATGTGCTTCATGGATTCCTGCGAGAAAAAATGTCCGATTAAAAACATTTAAAATAACCCAATGCAAGTCAGTTCCGAACATGACTTAGCTAAATTTCTGGATTGTCATGCCGTTTCACAAATCCGTACGAGGAAAGTTTCAAAGCGAGGTCACCCCAAAACAGTTCTTGTAAAGCAATTACATAATTAATATAAAATAAAATATTATACGAGTTATAATATGATTTGTTAACTTATATATAATTACTGCTGTCATTAATAATCTCTTTCGTAAATGAATGTGATTTATATGTAATAACTTCAATAAATATAATTAATTTAATTGGAAAATTTTTTCTTGGTCTATTGTAAATATCCGAGGTTAGAGATTATGGAAAGGGCTGTATTATGAATCCCTATTTAACGTTAAACCTTTTTTTCTGTCATTTTCATAACTATAGCCTCCATAATAAATATTACCTTGCTGACATAAGGAGGATTTCTAGCGCTAAAATGGCTTATTGTTCAATCTCCTGATGTGAATAGATAGCATTGATGTAAATTACTGTTCATTTCGAGATAATTCAATTGGGCCCAAAATTTATGACAATACTAAGAACAATACATCAAGGTCCCTTTTATGTTACATCTAGCATTCATTTACAGATTTTTAACAAAATTTAATTTACAGCTAAATTTCCCTACACCAATATTTTCTTAAATATCTCGATTTCCAATACGAGACGCAACCCTTCTGAGTTGCCCAGTTCTGCTTCTCAATAGCTTAGTAATCATCATTGTTGTACAATGATTACAAAATGTTGATATTTAAATGTTGGCTATAACATTTCTGCTGTGCATTTTGCGGAGAATATTTTCTTGCGCGATTGAATAACATTGTGAGTACATTGTTATAATTTCTTAAGTTTTAAACATCCAATCGATGAATAAGAATACGAAAGAAAAGGTGTCAATATGTAATTTATTATTACATTTTTATAGAAAACCTTCGATCAAAATATAATGAAATGTCAACTTCATTATAATTTGTTTGTAATCAATTGATTACAATCTTGTAAATACAATGTTACATGTATGTACAAGTCGACCCCTTAATTTTCATTAATTTCAAAATTTAATCGATTTAAAGGGATCGATACCCACTCCGTTGGGAACTCCTATTCTACATCCTTTGCGGCATTTGCGTGATAGATAAAGTAGCCCAAAATCGTTGCTTGATCCAAAGTCGAACACCGCTGCAAGATTTCAGTGTGGACGTATTTACCACTTTTCTATTTCCATCTGAAGTTTTGACTCAGTGACTGGCAGTCGAGCGTCTTCAGACGTCACAGTTTGTCCTTAGTTTCGAGTCCCTCCTGCATATTCAAGGTAGTTCCGTAGAAGCGCTCGCTGACACCGATCGTCCTAAGAGCCGAGAATTTTCCTCCTTGGACGGTTCCAGTTCAAATATCCTATAGGAACTGGTATGTTGGAAATGCAGAGCTTACCTTCGCTTTATTTCATGACGCCTGTTAATGCTCACTGTTCTGGCGTACACTATGGAATGAATAGCAGAATTTCTATCTACATATAATGTGTGACGAATGTTTTGATGACTTTGCATCTTTCTTTCTTGTCCTTCAATAGCACTTCTATGGTATTAACATATTTCACGATGTTTTGAGATGTAAGTTGTTTATTTGTTTTGAGATGTTTGTTAAGACATTCTCGTCCTTTCCAGATGTGATTTGATTTTTTGTTTGCCCTTTTCAAATCGATATTTTCGTTTGATTTCCTTTCATTGTTCATTTTTTACCACTACAGTTTGAACATATTTTAATGTTCCCTTTCTTTCAATTCTTTTACTTCTTCTTCTGGTGACTTATCAGTAGAACGTTCCAGAAATAATTATTGGAAGTTTGATTGATTTTTCTCTTTAGGATATTTTGTGATGAGAGAAATTTTCCTTTATAGAGAATACAGGTACAATAAAGGTATTCAATTGCTTTAAAAATTGCTCATATTGCATTGTGTGACATTGAACATTGTATTTCGATATACAAAAGGCTTCTAGCAAATACTCGTCATTCCTTTCTTTTTTAGAATCTTGTTTCCGTGTACATAGTAAATTACTTCCCCTAAAACGTTGGGCAGTAAAAACCCACGGTTTTTGGGTTCGTGATACCGAAATTAGTGGTGCAACATCAACACAAACTGTTTCGTATTATTAATAATTTTCGAAAATTCTAAGCTTTCAACGAAAATGAAACAGCAATGTTTTAAATGCCATTTGTCCTATCCATGGAAAAAAATTTAGAGCCATCATTTGAGAATTTTTTAAACATTGCATTATCATCCAGAATATATTCGAAAACTACTCGTCTTTTCAAACAAGTGAATAGGCTAATTTTTAAAAAATGGAACCCATTCGAGAAAAAAGTTTAAAAATTGTCTTAATTTAACCCAAAATTGCGCGAAAACTACTCATATTTTGGAAAAACTATGCATAAAGTTATTTTAGAATTTATCTTTGAACAACAGATTTTATTAACAAATCTTCAATATTGGAATTGTAGAAAGACATCGAAAAAGTTTTGAACTTTTTTGATTTTCGAAAATTGATTATTTCATAAAATCTGAGATCTGACCATTCTTAAGCGTCATTTACGCTATCTGAGAATAAAGTTAAATAAAAAAATCTGAAGCTTTTTTAAGAAAATATTGATGATGTTTTTGAGGCTTCATTTGACATTCCTTCAAAAATCAAAATATTCGTTTCAAACTCACGGCGGTGCCTCAGAGTTCTTGCAGAATCGATCAAGGTATATCGATTTTGGAGAAAATCGTTTGAAGGATTTAAGCGCTAGCGTTGACCACAGCCGGACAGGAACTTTTGCCATCAATCTATTTTAGTTTCTCGCCATTCTACTTTGTAGTAAAGAGAATGAATTGTAATCGGAGGCAGAAACGCGATTTTTCGACAGAAACACTCTTATTATCTATTTCACACAGAGACGCACTGAGTACAAAATTTCAGCTGGTACACGTAGTATGCGAATAAGTGGAATAGTACAATCAAATATTTGCATTTTTTCTGTCAAAATTGAACCTGTTTCTTTGTTTTTGAATTTCTCAGGGTTCGTGGGTATCTATCGAAACAATAAACACCTCTCACATGCCGGATGCTGCATATTCCTTTCCATTTCTGCGGACATCGGAAACAAATAACACAAGATAAATGTTTACATATATTTTTTCGAATTCCTGGATATCTTACTTAACCATAGGCACCTTCCACATAGCCGAAACCTCCATAGTTTTCTTATATCCGCTTAGGTGGGCCAGTGAGAGATGCTGCAGAGTCAGCGGCAATGCTGTCTCAGAGCTAAATTAGAAGTTAATAATATATTGTTAAATTAATGTAACAATTAAAAATGCCTACATCAATAAAATATGAATAACAAGTTTTGTGACATTGTGTGACACAATTGTACTATTTAATTCCATGGTAATTTAGTTATTTGTACAACAATAAAATGAAATTCAAATATAGCTTTCCCATCAAAAATAGTACATCTTATACTATATTTTTACAAATATTAATGGGGGGAAATGTAAATGTTTTACCATGTTAACCATATCCTCATATCCAGATTAGCATTTGAATCCCTAATAATTACACCTGGCTTTTTGGCTGTCAAAACTTTAATAATTCCATCAGTTATGATACATTTTTCAGTATCTCTAAGAGTAAATTTTCAGGACATTTAGAAAATAAATGAAATGTGGAATTTGTTGAAAACATTAAATTATATATCAGATGTCAGTGTAGTTTAAAATTTTAAAAATTGATAAATATTAGTTTGCTTTTCATCTTTAATTAGTAAATTAATTTTTACATTGGCAAAAAATGTTTGACATTTCCTTCCTTTAAAACCTGATCGTGAGATCTATTTATATCTATGATAGGTAGATCTGCAGATCAATTTATAGACTGCTTTAGGAAACTTGTCACTCATTCTTTATCTTCTAGAGCTACCTGCACCATTGCAAACTATTGTTTTGATAACTTGCAGTGTCAGTATTTTAGCCAGGATTAACCATCTTTCCTAGCGAGGTGTGCATCAAACAGACAAAATGTTTTTGGTATATTGTCGTACTTTACTGTTATTCCACAATTGCCAATTTGCACATATGTTTTAGTTCTCTTACATTCTTCAAGAAAATGAGGACAAGTCGTAATGTGATAAGTATGAACATTCCTTCTGAGAATGAACAGTAAGAAGCACACTAAATTCATTGTCATTAGCATAAATAGACTGTTCTACAGACAAAAGATTATGATTGATCTAAAAAGATCAATAAATTACATATTATTTGATATTAGTAAAATAAAATTAATCATAAGTTTTAGCTGTTTGTAATCTGAAGCTCAAAATAATATTCAATATAATATTCATTCTCCCCCCCCCCCAATGAAATTGGATTAGATGATAAATTACAGTGTAACTTGAAAACAGTTACTCATTATTGGCTATGTGAGTTGTTGTTTGCTGTAAATGTAGAACTTTATTTCAATGTTTCATAATTTGGTTCATATAAATTTTACTTATCTATATTATGAGATTTTTTTGTTAAATTATATTTTCATTGAATTACGGTCAAGTAATTCAATAATTTTTTTTGTGAATCTTGAAGCTTTAACAATATGCATGAATACAATTTTAACTCAACAATGGATTTATGTTCAGAGTGACAACTAGAAGACTTCTTCATTGCCTCCTCCCACAGAGATACCATTATCATTACAATTAATTGAATTAATAGTTATTTTTGCACCAAGGGTGTTATAAGGGTTATAAAGATGAAGCAGCAACAAAAAGCCCAAGTGACTTTGGGCCCATACATTTTCTGATCTAGTACATAATCTCTTTATTTGCCATATCTATAATAATTTTGTTTTAGATGTTTGTGAATTAATATAATTTTTAATAATATTACATTTGTTATAATGAAACATGGGGTAGAATTTGAGACAAACTTTCACTCCACCATATAATCATCTGTGCTCTATATAAATTTATTGTAATATACCCTTTGCAGCAATGACTTTATCTTTTGGTAAAACATACTGCACAGGATGTTATGTTCACAACGTAAAGGCAAATTTAATGAAAAGAGTACTATATTACAACTTTGTGTGTGTGTGTGTGTGTGTGTTTACGATGGAAGTAAATAATAAATTGCAAGCACATATTCTTCTAAAGAGAAAAAATGAGCTTGCGGAAATAAATAGAAAAACGCAATAAGTAAAAACCGTTTCCCCCGATTAACATATAGCGCGTATCGTATTATTTACACAAGAGAGAGAGCACATAACAAAAGTGTTATCTTTATAGACATGCGTCTGTAAAGTGGAATTTATTTTTCGATGAGATACCTGCATTAACAAATTATTTTAAACTATTTATTTATTATCTTCCCTCCATATAATGATATCAAATGGTTTATTTCCCGTACATTTATTTGCGTGAATGTGATTTGATTTCCGCTGTTTCCCCTATTTTGCGATCGATAATAATGATATGCCTCATTTGTAAAGTCATTTAGATTATGCACTCACGTCGTTCGTGAGGAACATTATTCAGCATTTTGTCGGGTTATTTGTAGAACTCCCGCGAGAGTGCAAGGTAATCTTGGGTACTTCTTTTTGTTTGATCAACGATAAAAATCAGCAGAATGCTTGGACACGCAAACACATTAATCGCTCCCGATATAGTATTTGATTTTTTCTGAGACTATACGTAATGTTCTTTATCATTTAACTTCCATTCATTGCGAGACAATTTTATGAAACTGTTGCGAATTGACATGCGCGCAAAGTGAGAAACGCGGGGCAAGGTCGCACAAGTTCAGATTTGTCATGTGATGTGTTTCCAAGATAAGTACAGTATTTCTTCGTTGATAACTAATAAAAAATGCATTAGGTCGGATGTACACTTCCGTCAGACTCGTCTAAAAATTTCGATAACTCGTACTATTTTTGAACAAATTAAAGGCCGGAAGTTTCAGCTCGTTATGAATAAATAAATTATTTTAAGAAATAATGTTTTTTTCTAGGAAGTGATGTAATCGCCCTTCCGTGAAGCGGCTTTTATAAAAGGCACTTTAAGCACTACACTTTCCCGTCTCTGTGAAAATACTACCTCTTAAATAATTTGCGTTTTAATCACCCCTTTCGTGGAAGATACTGCTTTTAACATTTATCTTTTTGCATATCTGGAAGTGGTGAAATGAAGTTCTCTCAATAATTAACACTTTCTGTACAATAAACAAAACTTGTCTTGGAATATATAGGTCGTGGGGCGTTGTCGAAGGGTGTGCACAGTGCCTGTGTGGAACGTGCGGGAACCTCCAGGGTGAAGGGCCGAGCTTGTGCCCGTCTTGGGAGCTCACTGGACGCAGACCTGTTGTTTTGGTCAACACGCGTCATTACCTCGGTGAGCCGACTGGAAAAAACCTGAAGTTAATTTTGTCCACGGCGTGCGTGACTGATCTCACGACTGTAGAGGTAAGACTTTAATCCTAAATATAAGCATTAATCAGTTTTTGCTCTCACGTGCAATTTTGTATGATGTAAAATATGACACGTGGAACATACTGATACAGATGTGTTATTACGCATGGTATCTAAGTTGCGCAGACCATTAGCAACGGCCGCGGCGCACTGTGTGATGTTACAATCGTGCATCCCCACCCGCTCTCGAAGAAAAACCCTGTGACCTTATGACTTGCTGTTTCAAAAGCATGCAGTAACTTTGTTGTATAAACGGCGCAAACTGTTAACCGAACAGACCATTGCTTCGGTAGGACCAGGAAAGGTCCATTGCAAGCGGGATAATAACTTGTATTATATCTAAAGTTAGTGGCGTTCAAGTTGAAAGTTGTCAGCATACTCCAATAATAAAATCTGTTACACTCGCTATGGAATAAATATACTTAATTTTGAGATTTATTAACTGTATTTAATAAATATTAAGTTTAATTAAGAAATTTCAAACTTAACATAAACTCCTTTATGTTATAAACTTTAGCATTAAAATTAAATGTTTCAATAGACAATGTGATACTTTTAAGGATACTATTTATTATAATGGACATTATACAATCTTTTTATAGAGCGATTTATTTGTGATTGTAGTAATAATGTTACAGATGGCTCCTTCACCTACTACAGTTCCTCCAGCTCCAGTGAAGCCAAGTGCTTCAAGTGAAAAGGCTGAATTTATTCGTCCAGACCTGCCAAGTCGCTGCACATGGCACCTTGGAGCAGACAAGAAAAATAGCCCTCATTTTGAGCAACAAGTGTAAGCAAATAAGAATATCATATATGTAAATTTTATTTTTGTGAAAATAATTTGCAAGACTTAATTTTGTTTGTAGTGTGCCAAAAGAGAAAATTTTGCCTAACGTGCTGGATGCAATTGGCCACACGCCAATGATAAGATTAAATAGAATTCCAGCTGCATATGGAGTTAAATGTGAAATGTGTGAGTAATTTGAGTATAATATCAAATTTGAAATAAAATAATTCCTGTCAGCAGTCATGATTTAAATAAACTTAATGTTTTAGTGGCTAAATGTGAATTTCTCAATCCGGGAGGAAGTGTAAAGGATAGAATTGCATATCGCATGGTAGAGGATGCTGAACGTAAAGGTCTCCTGAAACCTGGATGTACTCTTATAGAGCCTTCGTCTGGAAATACAGGTTTGTTTTTGTATTCAGCCTCTTGATATATCTAATAAGCATTTCAGATCTAACAGTATGAAGTAGTTTCCTTGCTTCATTTTCAGGCATTGGTCTTGCAATGGCAGCAGCTGTCAAAGGCTACCATTGCATAATAGTAATGCCAGAGAAGATGTCAAATGAGAAAGTCGATGTTCTTCGAGCTCTTGGTGCTGAAATTATTCGTACTCCAACTTCTGCTGCTTTTGATTCTCCAGAAGGTTTAATATCAGTTTCTCAGAGACTCAACAGAGAGATACCAAATTCGATAATTTTGGATCAAGTATGTAAAATGTGATCACTTTTAACATCCAATTATTTTATATTTACGTATTTCTGTGTTTGTTAACTTAGTTTTCTGATATTTGAATTATTTTCTTACAGTACAGAAATGCTAGTAATCCAATTGCCCATTATGATCTTACTGCTGAGGAAATTATTGACCAGTGTGATGGTAAAATAGATATGATTGTTTGTGGAGCTGGAACTGGAGGCACTATTTCTGGGATTGGTCGTAAGATTAAAGAAAAATGCCCAAATTGTAAGGTAGTTGGTGTAGATCCTCTTGGTTCAATTCTTGCACTACCTGAAGATTTGAATAAAACAGAAGTTTCATTTTATGAGGTGGAAGGAATTGGATACGATTTCATTCCAACTGTCTTAGGTAAGTATTGAAATGCTCATAACTTAAATAAGACTGATTACATGAAGTAATGTGAATTTTATTATTTTTTTAGACAGAACTGTTGTTGATGAATGGCAAAAGTCTGGTGACAAGGACTCGTTGATAATGGCCAGAAGATTAATAAAAGATGAGGGTTTACTTTGTGGTAAGATGTCACTTATTGTATTCGACCTAGAGATTTTCTTGTCAATATTTTTCTATCTGAATCTTTTATCAAACTGAATTTTTGCATGATCACGGTATATTAATTAGTTTGATCTTCATTTCTAATTATCCTGTAATTTGAATTACTATTTGAGAGAAAATTTCATGTGAATTGTTGATTTTTCCAAATTTGAAGGATGCAGCAGAATATAATCACTTTTTAGATTGATATTTGGGTATTTAACTTGTAAAATTAAAAAAAAAATTACTACTGTAAAGTAAAAATCTATTTTTCTTAGTTTTTATATTATGTGTTGTAAGTCTCAAACAATACTAAATTATTATAGAAGTAAATATATTTTAATTACAAAAAATTATAACTGGTTATGTTCAGCATTGTTGAGAGGTGATATTTTATTGGGTCCTCTCGATACCTTTTGGTGAAAGTGAAAATTGAAACTTAACAATATCACCTATTGTGGTTAACTAGTGTTGCAATGACAAAAGTCATTTGTGAAGAAGCTGAAAATCCGTAAATAGGAAGTTCATGATAAAATTATTAACAGATGGTGCTTGCATTGGTGTACACGGGTGTAAAAGGGTTAATATTTGAGATTTGGTTTCATTTTTCCCTTCGTTTGTCATGAACTAAAATTATGTGTAAGAATAAAATACTGTAGAATACTGTACTATTAAGTACTGTAAAGTACTGTACTATTTGAGGAAAATTATAATGCAAATTAGAACTTTTTGATTGTCATGATTTGACTTTAGTAAATTTGTTGTGCAGTAATAGGGTTTAGAAGAGAAAGTGAAATTAAAAAATCCCACAAACTCACCAATATTTTCTAAATTTTGGGTATTTCTCAGGATAGTATTTGTGCTGTGATGATTAAATTGCAAAAGAGAAGCCATTGCACCAACATTATGGGATTAATGAATGCAATTCAGGCACAACCCCAAAGGATGAAAATGAATTGGGTGTTGAATGGTTGCTAAACTTGATAAGATTTTTTTTGATTATGAAACAAATGGGTATAAAAACATTACATTCAACCATTGTTAAATACTGTTATGAAAGTCATTTTGAACTTTAGGCAGAAATATTAATTGAAAACCAATTAAATTTAACTTGATGTTTTCCCTCTGGTAGCCATGTAATATATCCGTAAATAGGAAGTTCATGATAAAATTATTAACAGATGGTGCTTGCATTGGTGTACACGGGTGTAAAAGGGTTAATATTTGAGATTTGGTTTCATTTTTCCCTTCGTTTGTCATGAACTAAAATTATGTGTAAGAATAAAATACTGTAGAATACTGTACTATTAAGTACTGTAAAGTACTGTACTATTTGAGGATATTGCACAAAATAAAGAAATCGCAAAAAGAAACAATGCTACCTTTGTTTTAAATTTTAGGGGTCGGAAAAAAGATAGATTGTTGAGTAAGCAACATTTTTTAAAAGATTTTCAAACATATTTAACGAAAGGGTTTTTTTTTGTACTTCAATTTGTTGGGATATTCCATAACTATTGCCTAATAATTAACATGATAGAAATTCATTGCGTGTAGATGGAAAGTATTGAAACACTATTAATAAAATATCGATACAGAATTTTTTGCTTTTAATGATGTACAGTTATTAGTTGAAGATGGAAATGTGCTATAAATGTTGATTGAATCAACAACTGTTTATGATTTTGACTCCTTTTTATACATTATTAAAACTTGTATGTATTGATATTAAAATGTAATCAAACCTTTTAATTTTTGGAGGAGTGATCATGACAAAGTTCAGCTGTTGATCTTGGACATACAAATTTTTCATTCCAGTGATTGATCCCAGAAATATGGGAAAGAACTGATTATTATTTTATTTCAATATATAATAAAAATATGTTTAATTTTTAAAAGAACATTTTTATACAGACATTTTGTGATATACTTTGTATCTAAAAATTTGGTTTTCAGTATGTGATAAAACTAAATATTTTTGTGGATTGCCTCTAAATTTAAGATGGCATATCATTTTTAAAAGGTTTTAGAATTTGTGTGTTCATCCAATTGTGGACTTTTACATACAGGGTTACTAATGAATGGGGAACTAAATGGAAAGTTTTAAGTACTGCAAATTTTCTTATAAAAAAAACTGTTAATTTGGAATTGTCACTGGCAGAAGGAATACCTAACATGGTGAATAATGTAATGTAAAGGGTAAATTTTGTATGACAATTCATCATTTATAATTCAACAGGTATTCATGCAATCGTGCCAACTTCTTAGATGTGAAAAATACTAACAGCATTACTACTTTTTAAGGTGGAAGCAGTGGCTCTGCGATGGCTGCAGCTGTAAAGGCAGCAGCTAGTCTGAAGGAAGGGCAGAGATGTGTTGTTCTTTTACCTGATGGCATTAGGAATTATATGACCAAATTTGTGTCTGACCAGTGGATGCAGGCCCGTGATTTTATTGAAGAAACTGGATCACAAAACCACTGGTAAGAATTTTCTAATATTTTCTTCATTTCTAGTTCTGCCCAACGCTTATTTCCATTGAATTTGTAATAGGGATGCGATATTGTTAACAAAACATAGATATTCAAAATTAAAACATCAACATTAATTATACAATGCCCCAAAAGCATAGATTTTTAAAAAAAGTAGTTTAGTCATTTATGTTAGTGCAGGGGAGAACTTAATTTGACATTGATTATGTTTATAAATTTATAATTAAGCTAAGAAAACTAACTGAAAAATAACAACAGTTGATGAAACTGAGCTAGAAGTCTGAGCGCTCAGGGACATCTCAAGATATCAGGACTTCCTCAGTTTGGCATAGAAAGATGTGTGAAGATGGGGAGAGGTCCTATGCATACTGTACATGCATTTACTGGTTCTTCATGTGGGAAAAAATTAGGAAAGGCAGAGGAAATACCAGGGCATTACGCGTCATCTCTTAGGGGAGAGTGTTTGCTCTAAGATAGTAGATATAACATTTGCTTTGTTTGAGGACATGATTTGACAATGGTATCGTCAGTTATTTATTTTTTTATCTTTTACAAATTGTGATCGTCTTTATATTGATAACTTTTTCATTCTTAAACAAAATATTAAACACAAACCCTCTATTAAAAAGATTAATGAATAGCGTTTTAAAACATACATGTTTTGACATCAACATTGATGACACAAGTTTTTAGATAGCTAGAATGTTTATTTATTACTTGTCTTAAATACCTGCAGTATCGAGTGTTGATATACTGGTATTTGAATAACCTGTATAAATGAATACTTCATAATTGGATTGACAGTTCAAAGTTAAAGGGATTTAAAATGTGGCGTAATGCAAAATTGGTTAAAATTGCTAATGTTATTCTGTTTTCTTCAGCCTGCGGAATGACAAATCGGCCAACAACAAATCTAGCATGGACAAGATCAAATAAGAAGATAAAATCTGAATTCAGTGAAGCAATTGAAGACTGAAACTGCTATATGCTCTTATTTCTATATCGTAACCAATTACAGATACGATATTCTTATTTACAGTTGTAGTATTGAATCATTATCATTGTTTTGTTAATTTTTAATGTTTGTTGTATGATGTAAATTTCAGAGAATCATTAATATTTGTTTTAATAATTTCAAAAATTAATCAGAGCACCATTTTAGAACATTATGTAACCAAATTTTTAAAAAATGGGTTTTTCTTGTGGTTTTAGGCTACTTTCACATAAAAAAGGTTAGAGATTACTTCCTTTTTTATCAGCACTCGCAACATAATTTTGAGTTTTCTTTGAGCCTGAACTCTTTTAGTTTAGGGAATATATACATTTGTAGTATGTACTTTTGTGTGTCTCAGGTTCATCATGTTGTAATATACTAATTCATGCTTGAATATACATTTCCTTCCTGCATATGATTATATAATGCATTTATCAATTAATCACCTGTTGAAGGTGTATGCAAAAATCGTGGATGTAACTGTTTATTGCAACCACAATAGTAGCCTATTGTTATTGTTAATGCTAGTTTTATATTAAAATGTGATTCTCCATTTCTCACATAACATTTTGGATAGTTTTCTTTTTTTTAAGATACTAGCGCAATATTGAACATTAAGTCTGCTTATATAAGTAAACTTTTGTATTCATCATTTTCCACTTCTATTGATGTACCTCAGTTATTAAGTTATAATTACCTTTAAATATAGAATGTTATTAGATTCGAGTCACATTTGCAAAAGTATATCATAAATTAGCTGTTTGAACCTTTTTTGAATGGTTATCAATTGAGATGATTAGTAAGATACAGTAATATTTGTAACTTAAGTTCATGTAATGTATTCGTTGCTCAGTGAAGTATTTTGTAGCATGTGTTCTGCTTATTGTACGTAATATTATTTCAAATTTATGAGTTAGGCTCTCCAAGACTTGATGTACTTAATTATACATTTGATTTTGCTCTCAAGATCAATTATACTAGTACTAGTGCTGATAATATTGCAGTTTTTGCAGATTTTGAATAAAAAAATGAATAAGAATTGTGTTTTCATTCTAATATCATCCAACTTGGTTAATGTGAACAAAACCAAATTTTCCGTGCATCCTGAAAAAAATATGTCCTTTACACCTTTTCATCAGAATTCACAACAAAATCTTACATCACACCACACATCTGTTCACATGAAATGTGATGACTAGAGCTTGCTCCTAGACTTCCTTAAGGCAATATTGAAAAAGAGATTGGATTAGAAATCTTTGGTTTCATGATGAAACAAAATTTCATTAAATCCAGTAAATGTAGAATGAATTATTTTAAAATTTATTTGGTATTTGATTTTGCTTGTTCTACAAGAAAGTGCACCCTTCCATGCACAAAACTTCAAAATGGGTCTACAGTTGACTGAGCCGTAGCAGCCATTCCTCACATCAGGATGTTACAGTGAAACCTGTATTATGCAAACACTGTTGCTTCCAGGCAAAACTGTTTTTTTAGAGGGGTGGTTTCTTAATATTGGGAATCCTCACTAAATCAGGCTAATATTACTAGACATTGGATATTTAAGAAAGTGTCTATGGTATTGTGATTAACATATTTAAAGGCTTTTAGATTATGTGCACTAATTATAAAAAATAAAAGATTTTGATGAGGTTTTAGATTGCCCATTTTGGCATAAATACCTTTTTAGAAATATTTACTGTCTTTCTAAATGAATTTAAAACATCTTCACTGGTTAAAATGAAATGTGTAGCTCATTTTCAGTTTTAGGTTCCCAGTAGTTGTCTACAAGTAACAAACCTACATTCTCTTGTCAACTCTGAGAAGCCCCAAAAGAGATTTATTTCACACTTCTTCACAAAATTAAAACTAATGGTGCTACAACAATACTTTCCCACATTATTTCTAATTTTTGCACTACTGGAAAATTCAGAGTTCAACAATAATGAGACCTGTGACGTTTTTTTTAGTGTTCCATGTTCTATCCATGTAGAGCGGCTTTTGAGACTTTTTTTTCTTTTGCATTGCATTAATTTCAAGTAGAAATTATGCAAAATTGTTTCCAAAAAAAAAATTACATTACTTTTTTTTAAAGATTTGATTTTTAGTGCAGATTGTAAGTAATGTAAGTAAATGAGACTAGCACCCCTGTTTCCTTCCCTTTGATACATACAAGGAGAAAATTTAAACAAAAAATTAGGAGCTGGTTTTGAGAAAGTAATTGATTTAAAAAAATATTGCATTAAAATGACTCATATTCTCGAAAAATTCTGTATCATGTTATTTCAAGATAAGTTCTTGAACACCAAATTTTATTACGAAAAATACATCTATCTTCAATATTACTTTTGTAGGAAGACTTCAAATATAATTTTGAACTTTCGTAATTTTCGAAAAATCAGGGATTTCAATGAAATCACTGCACTATTCTCTTTAGCGTCCTTTATGTTATCCGAAATCAAAGTTAATTCTAAAAAATTGAAGCCATTTGAGACAATTTCGAAAATGTTAATACATCATGTAGAGTACCCCCAAAAATCAAAATATCCGTTTCAAACTCAGGGGACCTCGAGTTCCTGTTAATCAACCGAAGAATATCAATTTTGGAGGACATTGGCCGAACGGTTTTGGCGCTAGCGTTGCCCACAGACATATTACGTTTTCCCGTCAATTCATTTTGCGACACCGAAGTATCACGTACCCACAATGAGATTCCGAACGCAAGGCTAAATTGATAACACACACTTTCGACATAATATGTCTGGATACACATAATTATATATTCTATTGGAGGCAGTTCCAGATGTTCTTTCAGGAAGGTAAGGCAAGAAAGCATCTGTTAATTCAAAGAATCAATACTGCGGGTGTCACTATTATATTCGCCATCACATTAGAGCTCATAAAACTGAAACGAACTGAGCTGTTGTGGTACCTATATACCCGCAGTCAGGATATATATGAATGTTGTTTCAAAAGCCACTTCGCCTTCTCAATCTCCTGAAGCACAGGCAGAGGACACGTCGCGCGAATGCTGTTTAAAAAGTCAATTTTCATTTTTTCTGCTGACATTTCCGTGTAATGTATAATTTTCCTTAAAGCGGTCTCTAGAAAGGGATAAAATAAGAAAGTTGCTGTAAGGGGGCAATTAAGGATTGTAGCCACATTCTTCTTTGTGCTTGACAGTTGGGTCTCCATTGATTATTTCGTTTTTCTAGGCGCGTCAACTAATCAGTTCATTAGTCCCGTAAATGTAGTGTATGCTTTTTACTTTCTCGCTTATGCAAGGGAGAGGGAGAGTTATGCAATGCTGCGCCAAAAAACGGCGAATTTTCGGCCGAAAAACTGTCATTACAGGGCCTGGTAACGAAAAAGTAGATTAATCCAGTTGATTAGGGAAAAATCCACTAACACGCGGTGTAGCCAGAATCCATGTTTTGGATGTCCTTGATGACGAGAAATTGAATGTCCGTCAGACTGTGAACAACGCTAACGGCTAAACTGTTCAGCTGATTGTCTCCAAAATAGATATACCCCAATCGATCTGGCTGATGTCGCGGCCCCTTGAATTTAAAACCGATATTTTAATTTTAGGAGTACTTTAGGCGAAACCCCCGGGACATTTTCCAAATTCTTAAAGAAATTGCTCCATCGTTTTTGATTAAATTTTGATTTTGGATAGTGTGGAGTACGATTAAGAGAACGGTGCAGATCTTATTTTCGTTAATATTTCACAAATTGCAAAAATTCAAAATTTCTTCGTCGGTTTGCGGGGTTTTCCTCATCCAGGTATCTCGTACCAGCGGGACACCGCCCCAACCCAGACAAGCTCTATGCTTCCGACATATATGGTTGTGTAGTACATGAAAATGCATCTGTTTGTAAGTAAGGGGTAATGATAAGACAAGGAAAAGGAAGGAAAAATAACGGGTGGTTCGTGGCCCGTTTGTTATGGTGCTGCTCCAGCATTCACCTGGTAGTTTTCGGAGAAACGACGGAAAACTACCGATTAGAGAAGCCTGCTGCTATAATTTCAGACGGAAAGCGTCCTAGCTATCCTTGCTAGTGTCGAAATACCGCCGTGGGCGAGAGTCGAATTAGGACCACCCAGTCAGAGAAAAAGGTCAGGTTTGGACCTCCACAGGGGCAGCGTTTCCGCGGTTTACTGCCCTTGCCATGTGCGCGCTATAATTCGTGAGTAATCTAAAGCGAATATAAATTTCAGTCCTATACTTTTAATATTTTTGTCCAATAACTATACTCTCTGGGTACATAATGAGATGAAATTTTGTTGTGCGTCGTAAATCCGTGGTAGAAGCGCTTTCTAGCTATAGAGGGTGTTGTTCCACGTTCTGTCCCCTTCATTTATTCATTCGAGTTTGTGGCAAACAGGGTAAATACCGTCACTTGAAAAGCTGCAGCTGTTGCGTACTGCCGGTGTCATCTCGTGTTTCTCAAACAAGAAGCAGAAGGAAGTTTGTTACAACGTATAGTTCTATCGCTGAAGCGATACGTATAGATCGAATCACCCAACAGATGGTAATCGTAATAATTCAGATTTTTTTCTGTAAATATATTTAATTATGTAATTCATAATTATTCTTCTTCTTCTTCTCCCTCAAGCATTAGACCGGTTGGTCCGTTGCGCCTCCTTGATCTAACCATCTTCTCCTGGGTCTACCAACGTTTCTTCTTCCTTTAGGGATGTACTGAAGCACTTGCTTTGGAATACGGTCGTCTTCCATTCTTTCGAGGTGTTTTTTCCATTGTTCTCTGTATTCCTTAATTTTTTCGTTTAAGTTGTAAATTCCTATATTTTTCCGGATGGTCTCGTTTTTTAATCTGTCCATTCTTGTTACTCCCAGGACTGATCTTAAAAATCTCATCTCGGCTGCTTGAAGTCTACTGTGTGTTCTGGAGTTCGTAGTCCAGTTTTCGCTTCCGTAAAGTCCGCAAGGCACTGCCATAACTTTATAAAACTTTAGCATTGTGTCTTTACGGACCTTTCCTTTGAGTGCTCTTTTGATGGTGCCACACATCATATTGAATCTTTCTATCTTCCTTACAATATCAACTTCGCCGAGATATGATACGTCACATCCTAGAAATCTAAAGGTATTAACCTGTTCAATAATTTTGTTTTCTAATATGAATTTACATCTTAAAGGTTGTGAGCCTTGGAATGCCATGGATTTGGTTTTATTTGTAGATATACTTAGATTATACTGCTTTGTTATTTTATATAGTTCATATAGTGCCCTTTGCAGATTATCTTCTTTATCTGCAACTAAAATCTGGTCGTCAGCAAACATAAAAGTTTTAATAAAATTTGTTCCTTTAAAATTGTCTTCTATATTAAGTTTCATGATCTGTTGTTTCCATTCTCTCACAGCATTGTCTAGATATAGATTAAAAAGTATAGGTGAAATACAACACCCTTGTCTGACCCCTTTATTAATATTTCCTTGGGCAATAATTCCAGATTTTAGTTTTATGTTTATCTGTGTTCCTAGGTATATATTTCTTATAACTTCGATCAAGTGCAATGGTATTCCTCTTTTTTCCATAATTTTCCATAGTTTTCCTCTGTGTACACTATCGAATGCTTTACTGTAATCAATAAAGACTATGTAGGTCTTTAGATTGTATTCTCTTCTTTTTTCTATTATTTGTTTTAATATAAAGATATTATCCAAGCAGGATCTTCCTTTCCGGAAACCTGTTTGTTCTTCAAGTAATATACTGTCTACAATGTTTCTCAATCTATTTGCTATTATCTTCCCATATATTTTATATGCCGTATTCAGAAGACTTATACCTCTATAATTTTCGCAGTCAGTTCTTGGTCCTCCTTTAAAAATGGGTATTACTACTGCTTTCTTCCATTCCATTGGTATTCTTTTTTGTTGCCAGCATTGATTTAGAAAATCTTGAAGCCTATTTTTGGCTTCTTCTGGTAGATATTTAAATAGTTCTATATTTAAATTGTCTGAGCCAGGAGCTTTTCTGTTTTTACAACTTTGCAAGGCTTAATACAGCATTGTAGGCTTTCACGGCCGGAGTCAATATTCTTCATGTCTTCCGGGCTGATGGGCCGTGGTCCAATTGGCTTTGAGATGCCAAACGTTTCGCCCACGACTGCGGTGGGCATCTTCAGTGGCGAGGTCTCGGGCGAAGTGTCCGGGACGGCGGCTGACTGGCGACTGGCGCCGCGTTGGTCTCGGCCGCTCCATTTATAGGCCGCGGTTGGGGGTAGTGGAGGGGGCGGTTTCGCGCGCTGGCTTCTGATTGGCTGTCGCTGCGCGAACTGTTTTGCGATTGGGTATCGACCGAGATGGAAGTGGGGCAGGGGTTATCATTGTTGTACGGTTTTGCCTTGGTGTTTTGGAGTACGGGAAGCCAGGCAGAACTAATTTTGACTCCTTCTTCTTTCCTGTTAAAATTGTTCGGGTGTTTGAAAATTTCTATGGCTTCCCGTTGTAAGCGGGCGTGATAGTGGTTTATAGAAGATAAAATCTCGGTGTTGTGGAACAAGATGTCGTGTTCTTTTCCCGAAAGAGCATGTTCAGCCACAGCGGATCTTTCAGTGTAGCCGAAGCGACAGTTCCGTTTATGCTCCGTAAGGCGTGTGTTGACAGAGCGTTGCGTTGTTCCTATGTAAACGGAACCACAGGAACAGGGAATTCTGTACACACCTGCTGTCATTAATGGATTTCTTCGGTCCTTAGCTGAACGAAACATGTTGTGGAGCTGAGTAGTAGGCGTGAAAATTGTCTTAATTTTGTGCTGCTTCAGGATCTTGCTGATGCGGTCCGTCACGTTTTTGAGATATGGCAGTGTAACAGTGTAGGCTACCTCGTCTTCGGGGCGGCTGCGTGCGCTCTTGTTTGGATGTAGTGCTCTCTTTACTTCTTGGGATGAGTAACCGTTGGCTTGAAGAACATTCTCCAGATGACCGAGTTCTTGGTGCAAGTTGTTGTCTTCGCATATGCGACTGGCGCGGTGGACAAGTGTCTTCATCATTGCCCTCTTTTGGCTTGGGTGGTGGTTTGACATTTTATTCAGATATCGGTCCGTGTGGGTGACCTTCCGGAATACCTTATGGCCTAGGGATCCGTCTTCCTTCTTATTGACAAGTACGTCAAGAAAGGGCAGTTGTCCATTTTGCTCTCTTTCAATAGTGAATTGTATACGGGGGTGAATGCTATTCAGATGTTGTCGAAACTCCTCCAGTGTTTCTTCCCCGTGGCTCCAAATGATGAAGGTGTCGTCTACGTAGCGTAGCCAGCAATTGGGTTTGCGTGGCGCGGTGTTTAGTGCTGTAGCCTCGAAGTTCTCCATGTACAGGTTGGCCACCATCGGGCTCAGCGGGTTTCCCATGGCTACCCCATCTTCCTGTTCGTAGAACTCACCCTCCCATACAAAATATGTCGTAGTGAGTACGTGGTGAAAAAGCCCTGTGATGTCAGCTGGAAAACGCTTTTGCAGCAACGCTAAAGTTTCAGTGACAGGAACCATGGTGAAGAGCGAAACAACGTCGAAGCTGACTAGTAGATCGCCTGGTTGTATTGTCAGGGTCTTCAGTTTTTCGACGAAGTGCGTCGAATCCTTGATGAATGTATCTGTCTTGCCTATGTGGGGTCGAAGCAGAGAGCAAAGGTACTTCGATAATGCGTATGTAGGAGAGCCAATGGCACTGACGATGGGCCGCAACGGAACTTCCTGTTTGTGAATTTTCGGTAACCCATAGAGCCTGGGTGCTATTGCTTCAGATTTCTTGATTAAGCGTTGTTTTTCTTCAGGAATTGAAGACTCTTTAAGTAGCTGGTTAGTGCGGCGGAGTATGCGTGACGTGGGGTCACGTGGCAGCTGTCGATAGACGTTCGGGTCCAGAATGTCCTTAATTTTGTTTTTGTAGTCCGTTTTGTTCAACACAACGGTTGCGTTCCCCTTATCGGCAGCAAGAATGATCAAGTCGTCATTGTTGTTGAGTTTTCTTAGTGCTGCTCTCTCCGCGTAGGAGAGGTTGTTCTTGGGGGGTTTTGCTCTGTGCAGAATTCTGGATGACTCTCTACGGATAACCTCAGCTTCATCAGTGGGCAGCGTTCGTATTCCCGACTCGATCTTCGAGATAATGTCTTCCACTGGCACTGTCGTAGGTGTAACCGCGTAGTTGCCTCCCTTAGCCAGGAGAGATGTTTCTTCCGGAGAGAGCTGTAGATCTGACAGGTTGACCACAGTGCGTTGTAGGTCGAGCGTAGGTGGGGCTGTACTGGTTTGTGTAAGCCGATTGTATTTCTGTATTTGTTTCTCAGAAATCTGTTTCTTCTTTGACATCATCGTGTTGTAGGTGATGCGGTCAACGTTGTCCCAATCGTGCATTCGGAGCGCATTGCTGATCTGCAGATGCAGTCCATATAGGTCCTTGTCTGTAGCAGCAATATCACGCCGGTTCTGATGTATCCTTTCCCGTAGGAGAGCCTTTTCCGTTCGGTCGTAGAACGGAAAAGGCTCTCCTACGGGAAAGGATACGACCGAACGGAAAAGGCTCTCCTACGGGAAAGGATACATCAGAACCGGCGTGATATTGCTGCTACAGACAAGGACCTATATGGACTGCATCTGCAGATCAGCAATGCGCTCCGAATGCACGATTGGGACAACGTTGACCGCATCACCTACAACACGATGATGTCAAAGAAGAAACAGATTTCTGAGAAACAAATACAGAAATACAATCGGCTTACACAAACCAGTACAGCCCCACCTACGCTCGACCTACAACGCACTGTGGTCAACCTGTCAGATCTACAGCTCTCTCCGGAAGAAACATCTCTCCTGGCTAAGGGAGGCAACTACGCGGTTACACCTACGACAGTGCCAGTGGAAGACATTATCTCGAAGATCGAGTCGGGAATACGAACGCTGCCCACTGATGAAGCTGAGGTTATCCGTAGAGAGTCATCCAGAATTCTGCACAGAGCAAAACCCCCCAAGAACAACCTCTCCTACGCGGAGAGAGCAGCACTAAGAAAACTCAACAACAATGACGACTTGATCATTCTTGCTGCCGATAAGGGGAACGCAACCGTTGTGTTGAACAAAACGGACTACAAAAACAAAATTAAGGACATTCTGGACCCGAACGTCTATCGACAGCTGCCACGTGACCCCACGTCACGCATACTCCGCCGCACTAACCAGCTACTTAAAGAGTCTTCAATTCCTGAAGAAAAACAACGCTTAATCAAGAAATCTGAAGCAATAGCACCCAGGCTCTATGGGTTACCGAAAATTCACAAACAGGAAGTTCCGTTGCGGCCCATCGTCAGTGCCATTGGCTCTCCTACATACGCATTATCGAAGTACCTTTGCTCTCTGCTTCGACCCCACATAGGCAAGACAGATACATTCATCAAGGATTCGACGCACTTCGTCGAAAAACTGAAGACCCTGACAATACAACCAGGCGATCTACTAGTCAGCTTCGACGTTGTTTCGCTCTTCACCATGGTTCCTGTCACTGAAACTTTAGCGTTGCTGCAAAAGCGTTTTCCAGCTGACATCACAGGGCTTTTTCACCACGTACTCACTACGACATATTTTGTATGGGAGGGTGAGTTCTACGAACAGGAAGATGGGGTAGCCATGGGAAACCCGCTGAGCCCGATGGTGGCCAACCTGTACATGGAGAACTTCGAGGCTACAGCACTAAACACCGCGCCACGCAAACCCAATTGCTGGCTACGCTACGTAGACGACACCTTCATCATTTGGAGCCACGGGGAAGAAACACTGGAGGAGTTTCGACAACATCTGAATAGCATTCACCCCCGTATACAATTCACTATTGAAAGAGAGCAAAATGGACAACTGCCCTTTCTTGACGTACTTGTCAATAAGAAGGAAGACGGATCCCTAGGCCATAAGGTATTCCGGAAGGTCACCCACACGGACCGATATCTGAATAAAATGTCAAACCACCACCCAAGCCAAAAGAGGGCAATGATGAAGACACTTGTCCACCGCGCCAGTCGCATATGCGAAGACAACAACTTGCACCAAGAACTCGGTCATCTGGAGAATGTTCTTCAAGCCAACGGTTACTCATCCCAAGAAGTAAAGAGAGCACTACATCCAAACAAGAGCGCACGCAGCCGCCCCGAAGACGAGGTAGCCTACACTGTTACACTGCCATATCTCAAAAACGTGACGGACCGCATCAGCAAGATCCTGAAGCAGCACAAAATTAAGACAATTTTCACGCCTACTACTCAGCTCCACAACATGTTTCGTTCAGCTAAGGACCGAAGAAATCCATTAATGACAGCAGGTGTGTACAGAATTCCCTGTTCCTGTGGTTCCGTTTACATAGGAACAACGCAACGCTCTGTCAACACACGCCTTACGGAGCATAAACGGAACTGTCGCTTCGGCTACACTGAAAGATCCGCTGTGGCTGAACATGCTCTTTCGGGAAAAGAACACGACATCTTGTTCCACAACACCGAGATTTTATCTTCTATAAACCACTATCACGCCCGCTTACAACGGGAAGCCATAGAAATTTTCAAACACCCGAACAATTTTAACAGGAAAGAAGAAGGAGTCAAAATTAGTTCTGCCTGGCTTCCCGTACTCCAAAACACCAAGGCAAAACCGTACAACAATGATAACCCCTGCCCCACTTCCATCTCGGTCGATACCCAATCGCAAAACAGTTCGCGCAGCGACAGCCAATCAGAAGCCAGCGCGCGAAACCGCCCCCTCCACTACCCCCAACCGCGGCCTATAAATGGAGCGGCCGAGACCAACGCGGCGCCAGTCGCCAGTCAGCCGCCGTCCCGGACACTTCGCCCGAGACCTCGCCACTGAAGATGCCCACCGCAGTCGTGGGCGAAACGTTTGGCATCTCAAAGCCAATTGGACCACGGCCCATCAGCCCGGAAGACATGAAGAATTTTGCAAGGCTTCTTGAAGTTCATTGAATTCTATTTTATCAATTTCTGATATACATCTGTTATTTTCCTCCTCTTCATCATTTACATCTTCTCCCTCTTCTTTTGTCCACAGATGTTTACAGAACTTAATCCATTCTTCTCTATCTAGAAGATCTAAATTTGCTGCGTCTTTTTCTTCTCTGTTTAGGTATTTCATAATTTTGTAAGCAGTATATTGGCGACAATGTACATCTCTTTCTATGTTAGAAATGTATCTTTCCCAGCTTTCCTTGTGTGCAGCTTTTACTATTTTTTTTGTTTCTCTTCTTTGTATTTTATATTCTTCCAATGTCTCAGGAGTTTTCGTCATGAGCCACTGTAGATATGACTCCTTCTTTCTTTGAACTGCACGTTTCAATTCTTCATTCCACACATTAAGTCCCTTTTTTGGCTTATATTTATTCCTTTTCCCTAAGGTTTCAAAAGCTACACTTTCTATCAGTTGGGTTAGCTTCTGCCATTCTAATTCAATATTCGTGCTGATGGGTTCCTTTAGCATATATAGTCTTATGCGTGATTGAAATAAATTTCTGATGCTAGGGTCTTCTAATAGGTTAGTTTTCCACACTGTTTCCTTTATTGTGGTCTTTTTGCGTGTTGTTCTTGCCCATTTAGTTTTAAGGATTACTTTCCCTCTTACTAGGAAATGATCTGAATTTATATCCATTCCTCTCATCACTCTCACGTCCTGAAATAGTTTTCCCATCTTTTCATTTGCAATTAAATAGTCAATTATTGATCTGTACCCTCTGTTCACCCATGTAAATTTATGGATATCTTTATGTCTAAAGAACGTATTTTCTATTCGTAATGAGTTAAAATTCACAAAATCACGTAACACTTTTCCATTTTGATTAATTACTACTTCTCCGTTTGTTCCAATTATTTCCTTAATGGGCTGTTGTCCTATTCTAGCATTCATATCTCCTCCTATGACTATATAATCATTTTTATTTGTGGAATCTAGTACACTTTGTAGGCTTTCATAAAATTTATCAGATTCTTCTTTTCTACCCTCTTCAGGAGCATACACTGATATAATACTCATATATCCTCTAGCTATTTTGAATCTGCATGTTACAATTCTTTCATTTATCCAACTGTAAGAAGTTATCCTATTTCTCCATTTCTCATTTATTAGAATAGCTGTTCCTGCTACTGCTCTATTTTCGATAGGTACACCGCTATAAATTAATGTATAGTTTCCCAAATCACATGTTCCCCTCTGCTTCTTTTTAGTTTCAGATAACATAACCAAATCGAGTTTAGCACTCCTGACTTCTCTTAGCAATTCGTATTCTTTGTTAGCTATGCCTCGTACATTCCAAGTTCCTATATTGACATGTTCTGATATACCAAGACGTTTGTCCTTTAACTTTGCCAATGTCGTTACCAAAGGATTTCCTTGTTTACAATCAATGAGTGAGCCAGTAATAAGAATCTCCCCTGGCCGCGCTACGAACGCTGCGCAGGGAAAGTTTGGTAGTGGGGCTGCCACCTCACTGCTCCCAAACTCGCAGGATTTGTATAAGGTTTTCTCCCTAGACAGATTGCTTTCACTTCAGCTCTGAGGTCTGTCCCCCCATTAAGAAGCATAAGAACAGGATCTATAAGAAGATAGAAAAAGATTAGTAGTTTACAGAAAGTAGAAGATCAGAAAGGAAAGACTCCCTAGCCCTCGCAACCTAATAGCATCGGGGTCGAAAAATACAAGGGGTCGAGAGTGACCAAAATAGGACAGTTAAAAGAAGTATGGCAAAAGTAAGTGGAAGCATTGCCATACTAGTGAAAAGACCCTCCTCCTTTATCCGGGCTTGGGACCGGCAGTGCCTGCAAGCAGACCCAGGCGGAGTTGTAATTCATAATGATTTACAAATATAATTTCACAGTCATTAGTATTAAAAAATAATATTTTAAAAATATAGTTTCTACACACACATAATAATTTGTTCATTAAGTATTCTTTTAATAAACACTCAACAGTTATTTTCGTAAGCATACAGACCGAGACATTCTAAATAAAAATTGAATGCACGTATACTCAAGTCAATATTTTGACTTTAAAACATAATAGAACTTAAACTCTCTCAAATGCTGGATAATACGTTATGAACTCATTGAAGTCAACTTGAAAAGTTTGTATGTTATAAATGAAAAGCCGTGAAAAAATAGATTCAATTTTTTGATCTGTCGGGTGCAAACTACCGAATAAAAAATGCGCGGTTTGCGAGAATCTATACAAAGTCGATTGGGCTCCAGTTTCTATTTAGACGAACTCTTTATGTTTCTTCTAACCTTCTTAAATGTAATGTTTTCACCATTTTCTTGAATTTTTGAAAGTTTTTTTTTCGATTTCTAATGGAGTTTTCAAAAAGAAGGAAGCTTGAGAAAATTCGGAAAAAAATCATAGAGACTCTCTCAAATGTTTAAAGAATAATGAAGTTAGGCCGATCAATTGATAATATTTTCCTGTTGAAAAAAATAAAAGGTGGAATAAAAAAACAACTATGTTTTTGACAGGTCGAAAGGTTCAACTGGTCGACAGATCGATGGTAGCGGTAAAGTGAAGGAGAGAAACTCATAAACTTAGTTTTTTCTATTTTTTGAACAGGTGTATCAGCCCAGAAAACATTTACCTCTTGGGGCCACTTTCACTATTTTACGTCGTTACCCCCCGTCGGCCTTACTAATAAACCTGATGTAAATTGTATTCTGTGCTGAAGCTGAGAATTGCAGGTGAATTGCGAAAACGCCTACCAATGAACATGAAATAACTCGAGCACGGAATAAGTGAAGTGTAGTTTCCATGGCAACCGCTAAACCCTGGAGAGACGTAGTTTAAGCGTGGAATAACCTAGAAATGCAAAAACAGAGGTGAATAAGAACGAACTTTTTGGGCCTTTCGCTTCATTCTATCATTGCCATTTTCAATTGAACTGAACTTCCTTTCCTTGTGTTTTTCTCGAATATTTGGCGGTCTAGTTTAATTCGCGAATCATTAATTTGTTCGTGTTTTTTTGGATTTTTGGAATTGGAAACTTGAAAGTGATTTTGTTGGCGTTTCTTACCAGAAATAGAAGTGTAAACAGCATTAATGAAATGTACGGACAGCCGAGAAAAAAAAGTAATCGAGCATGTGTGAATCTTTTTAAAGGGTATTCATTTGAATTTCGAAATAAAAGTGGGTTTTCGTGGGACGGAACGCAGAAGTTCAGAAGTTAACCAAGTGTGTTGAAGAGAATCATTACCATAGTGATAGATGTCTATTATAAGTATTTTTAATCATTAAACGTGCATACGTACAATACCCCATAGAAAATTAAGGATATGCATTGTTTTATTTTAATAAAGTAAATAGTGTAAATATAAACAAAAAGACTTGTGGTGGACAGAATATATAAAGAACCTGGTCGAAGAAAAGAAAAAGTTATATTTGAGATGGCTTTCCACAAAGGATTTAGAAGACAGAAGTGAATACAACAGAATGAAATATTTGGTCAAGAAAGAAGTGAAGAAGGCAAAAAATTTATTCTGGGAACAAAAATGTGACAGATTAGACAAGTGCATTGGTAACACCAAATCCAGAGAGGCATGGAAAATGTTACATTCCATGAAATTGAATACAACCCAAGAATGGCATTTAGTAGACCCAATTGGTATTGAAAAATGGCAAAAATACTATGAAAATCTTTTGACAGAAAATAGAGCTAAATTTCAGGGAATAAATTATGAACCACTGCACGTAAATTCCATTATACCAGATGTGACTTTGGAAGAGTTAAAAAAAGCGTTAAGAAACATTAAATTAATAAAGCACCTGGGCCTGGAGGTATATCCATAGAACTGGTTAAACATTATCCTATCGTTGGTTTGGAATTAATTACTGAAATATTCAATGGCATTTTAAAAGGAGGTAAAATACCTGAAATATGGAAATTAGCCTACATAAATTCAATTTACAAAAAAGGTTGTAAAAAAGATTGTAATAATTATGGAGGGATAAGTGTGACTTCATCTTTGGTTAGACTGTATGGACGAGTGCTAAAGAATAGAATTGAAATGCAAACATCAGACTCAGAAGAGCAAAGTGGTTTTAGACCAGGAAGATCGTGTATTGACAATATTTTCTGTCTCAAACAACTGATGGAAAAAACAATTGAGCGAGGAAGAGAACTTCACATAATTTTCATTGACCTCAAAAAGGCTTATGATAATGTACCAGTAAAAGAAGTATGGGGGGCAATGGAAGAAAAAGGAATATCAACAACATACATAAATGCAGTCAAACAACTTTATAAAGATAACAAAAGTCAAGTAAAAGTGGGGAAATGTCTATCAGACAACTTCCCAGTAAATAAAGGATTACGGCAAGGCTGCTGTATATCTCCAACCCTGTTTAAGATATACATTGATAAAGCCCTAAAAGAATGGAAAAGAAAGTGCAGAAGCATGGGTGTGAAAATAGGTGATGAAACATTGTTTAGTCTACTATTTGCAGATGACCAGGTGATAATGGCTGAAGATGAAGACAATGTAACTTATATGTTCAGAAAATTAGTAGAAGAGTATGAAAAATGGGGGATGGAAATAAATTTACACAAAACTGAATACATGGTGGTGGGAGGTATGCCCCATGATTTAGAGACTAGTATAGGAATAATTAAAGGTAAAACACAATATAAGTATTTGGGAGTCACACTAACAGCAGATGGTAGAGACGAACAGGATGTGAAAAATAAAAATATAAGAGGAAAAATAGCCACGAGGCAGTTGAACCCAGTGCTATGGAACTCAATTATTTCAATGAAAACAAAGAAACGCATATATAGCTCGTTCATAGAGAGTACCACACTCTATGGGGCAGAAGTCTGGACACTATCAAAAAAATTGAAAGACAAATTTCAATCAACAGAAATGATGTTCTGGCGAAGATGTTGTAAACTTTCTCTGTTAGATAAAATAAGAAATGATGAAATAAGAAATAAAATGAAAGTGCAAACAACCTTGAACGATACAATCGAAATGAGACAACTAAAATGGTATGGACATATGAGAAGGTTGGAATCGGATAGACTTCCTCAAAAAGTTTGGGAGTGGATACCAAATCAAAGAAGATACAGGGGAAGACCGAGAAGAACATGGAACATGGCAATAACTGAAGCCATGGAAAAAAGAGAAATGGAAGAAAACGATGTATGGGATAAAGAGGCATGGAAATTGGGATGCGGAAAACGGCCAAGGCTGTAAAAAACCGCTAAATAGATAGATAGATAAATAGTGTTATCTATGAACAATTAAATAAATAAAATGACAAGACACACCCTTCTCATATTTTCAATGATTCAACATTAAAACAAAGATTGAAGATAAGAAATTTCATGGCAGAGTTTTGGTGGAATCTACCTCTATGAATAATTTATCCAACCCACAAAAAAATATGAAAAACAACAACAACAACAACAACAACAACAACAACAACAAACAGTTTAGAAATGTTTGTTGCATTGAAAAGCTACTTTCAATGCTCAGAACAGACTTCAGAAATTCTGTAGAACCGTTGCTTTCAAAAGTCAGAATTTTATGTGGAGGAAGACGTAATCTACCACTTATACTACTGTTATGGGGTTATATTGTAAGTGCGCCTTGACGTTGTTAGGTTGTCAACACTGTGTTACTAGATTGTCGATGCGAATCAGTTGTAGTCAGTTGAATTTATGTTCAGTGTTCAGTTGTGATATTAGACACTATTTTGTATCCATCTTAATCCACATTAAAGTTTATCTATTTAAATTAGTTACAGTGTTCTTTATTGGCCTCATAACATGGCGCAGTCTGGAAATATTTTATTTATATACTGAAATGTGGAGATATATTCGGCAATCGATGATATCAATCTCTCTGTGAAAAGTGAGGTTATATGAACACGAGTTGAATTGTGGATTGCGAATGAGTACAGCATTCGTTAATAGGTGTCTGATATTAATATATATGAGAGACGTATATTGATATAAAGCTATAATGGAAGGTTTGAAGCCCCCACGGTGTTTAAATTTGAACTCTTCCAATATGTCAGAGGAGTGGAAAATTTGGAAACAAAGTTTTGAGACGTATATGGTGGCATCCGGTGGCAATGAAAAAAGTGATTTGGTGAAGATTGCTATTCTTTTACACGTTTTAGGTGAAGAGACAATGCGTATTTATGATACGCTTGACATTACGGAAGAAGAAAAAAAGGTTTATGCCACAGTTATGACGAAAATTAACAACTATTTTGTACCTCAAGTTAATACCAGTGTAGAGACGTATTAACTGTCGTGTGCAAGGACAGTCAGAAACTTTTGACAGTTTTGTTACGGATCTGAAGAGAATGAGTGGTAAGACGTGTCGAAAGTGTAAAGCGTTAAATCATTTTGCGAGAATGTGTAAAAGTAAACTAGTGTATGAAGTAAACACAGACAGTGAGGACGACGGAGATTGTTTCATGGGTTCAATTCAAGTAGAAAAAACAGTAAATAGCATTGATTATAATAAAAACGACTGGTATCAGATTGTGGAGTTAACTGATTGTGACAAGAGAGTGAAGTTCAAACTAGACACGGGGGCACAAGTTAATGGGTGGTATGAATAAAAGTAAGCAAGTACTCTTTGCTCCGAGTTTCCGAGATTCTACTCAGTTTCGTATGAATAAAGAGGGTAAGCAATTGCTCAGTCTCTGAGCACTTGCTCCAACTCTGAGCATAATCTCAACTGGCGAGCAAATGCTCAGAATTGGTATGAATAAAGTTAAGCATTTACTCTCTAGAGTGAGCACTTGCTCCAAAATTTCGGAGGGACCTTAGTAGCAGACTCACTTTTGAAAAGTAAGGTTAAATTGACCGATTTTTTACCGTGTGTTGATATGCATAGGCAGTGGACTAAAAAAAATTCAAGATTAGGCGAAATTCTCGTGATGTAGACTATTAGAATCTTTGCCGATTCGAAAAGTACAATGTATAGTTGGTACGATTATTATCGGCGTTTGCTTTCAGGTGCTTTTTCATATTGCATATCTTCTATGTTAATTGGCCTTCGCGCTTTTCTACTTGGAATTTTTCGGGATACTGTTTTTTGAAACTTTGTAATGTTTCGTTTCGGCCACAGAGTACTTCCGAAAGCTGGCTCTTTTCAAAAATAAGTTTATATTCACTTAGCATTTCGGTAAAAATTAGCTGGGCCACTAGCGCCTGTTTTTCGTTACTGCTATTCATATTCGAATTTAAAGAATGAGACAACAAACCATTGCTCTTTATTCCGCACAAATGTGTGCGCGACGCGAGTAACATATGTAACATCTTTGTTGCTCAAGAACCCAATTTTTAAAACTCTTAGCCTGCACTATCACTTGTTCACGACGAGCAAATGCTCGCGAGACATGAGTAAGTTCTTCGGAGACATACGAAGTTTTTATTCATACGAAATGGAGCTTCTGCTCAGTGCCGCGGAGTAGACTCACTTTGCTCCGGAGCAAGTACTCATGAGCAAGTGCTCATGTTTATTCATATGACCCAATGTGTTGTCTATGTCTAAATTAAAGCAAATGAAAGTGGAACAAAACATAGTTCATAGTAATGTAACGTTGAGAACCTTTGCCAACACAAAGATACCAGTTGTTGGTAAAATCACTTTGCAATGCAAAGCAAATGACCGTATTAAAAATTTAGAGTTTCAGGTCGTAGATTTTGATAAAAGTTTTCCAATTTTAGGTTTGAAAGGAATCGAAAAGTTAGATTTATTGCAAAGGAGTGTGAGTGAAATCAAACTAGAAACTGTTTTTTCTACGCATCGGGATTTATTTCGGGGTATTGGAGATATATCAATAAAAAAATGTAAAATTGTGTTGAAAGATGATGCCGTACCGAAAGTGTCCGCGTGTAGGAAGATCCCATTTAAACTACGAGATAAAGTAAAAGATGAGTTAAATAGAATGGAAAAATTAAACATTATACAAAAAGTGACAGCGCCTACAGATTGGGTTAATCCTATAGTTGTTGTAAACAAACCTGATAAGAATGTCAGAATTTGCTTAGATCCGTTTGAATTGAATAACGCGATTAAAAGGGAACATTTTAAACTACCAACATTTGAGGAATTAACGGCTGATTTGAACGGAACAAGATTTTTTTCGACGCTTGACGCTCATAAAGGGTTCTACCAAATTCGTTTGGAGGACGAAAGTTCGGATTTAACGACTTTTAATACTCCTTTTGGTCGGTATAAATTCTTAAGATTACCTTTTGGCCTATCTTGTGCTCCTGAAATGTTTCACGCCACTTTCACTGATATTTTTAAAGATATTGAAGGAGTAAAGATTTATATTGATGACATTTTAATTGCAGCAAAATCTCAAATAGAACATGATAAAATATTAAAACAAGTATTGGATAGGGCAAAGGAAGTAGGAGTGAAATTTAATAAAGAAAAATGTATATTTGGAGTCAGTTTGGTTAAATTTATGGGACACATTTTGAGCCAAGATGGTATTCAAATTGATAAAGATAGAATAAAAGCAATATTGGAAATACCGGTACCAGGCAATAAAGCGGATCTGAGCAGATTTTTGGGTATAGTGACATTTGTATCAAGATTTATACCGAATATGACTGATTTGACTTGTACTTTGCGCGGATTGTTGAAAAAAGACGTAACTTGGAACTGGTCGAATCAGTGTCAAACAGATTTTGACAAGCTGAAAGAGTGTTTATCGCAGGCACCGGTATTGCATTATTTTGACGCCAATAAACCGGCAACACTTTCAGTTGATAGTTCGCAGAATGGTCTTGGAGCAGTCTTACTACAGGATGGTTGTCCAGTGATTTATGCTTCTAAAACATTAACTGATACTCAGCAAAAGTATGCCCACATTGAAAAGGAAACTTTAGCGATTGTTCATGGCTGTGAGAGATTCCATCAATTCATTTATGGTCAAAAGGTTGTGGTGGAGACCGATCACAAGCCATTGGTTTCTATATTTCAAAAACCATTGGACAAGGTTCCTCTTAGACTTCAACGATTGAGACTTAGGCTACAGGGTTATGATTTAGATGTTCGTTATAAACCGGGAAAAATGTTATATATCGCTGATGCTTTATCGCGTGCGAGTATTGATGATGGAAATTTCCGGTTGAATGACGAGTCTGATTTACAAGTTAATTTGTTGAATGTAATGTATAACGTAACTGATGAAAAGTTGAACAAAATAATTAAATATACAGAAAAAGATGATGAGTTACAAAAACTAAAAGAAGTAATACAAAATGGGTGGCCTGTAGAAAAACGATATGTTCCGCCGGAATTAACTCCATATTGGTCAGTAAGGTCAGAATTGAGCGTTTATAATGGCTTAATAGTAAAGGGGCTACAGATTGTAATACCGCGACTACTGAGACGTGAAATGATCGACAGAGCACATTATAATCATATGGGCGTTGAAAAGACGACAAATAGAGCACGTGATTGTATGTACTGGCCAATGATGTTTAAGGAAATTAAAGATAAAGTTGATAGTTGTTCTGTCTGCCTTTGTAATTCGAAATCTAATCAAAAAGAAACCCTTGTAAATAGGGATCTTCCTACGAAACCGTGGGAAATTGTAGCGATGGATATATTTCAATTTGAAAAAAAAGAATACCTGCTGATAGTTGATCTGTACTCAAAATACCCAGAAGTCGCGCAACTTAGAAATATGTCGTCAGAATCGGTGGTAAATGAATGTAAAGCTGTCTTTGCTAGACATGGCAAGCCTGAGAAAGTCTATTCAGACAACGGGACAAACTTTGTGAGTAGAGAATTTCGAAATTTTGCTAAGGAATGGGAATTTGAGTGTACGACTTCGTCAGCAGGTTATTCACAGTCAAACGGGTTTATAGAACGGCATGTCCAAACGATTAAAAATTTGCTTAAAAAATCACTCAAAGTTAATAAAGATATTTATTTAACACTGCTGGAGTATATAAATACGCCGTTAGATAGTAATTCGCCATCGCCGGCGCAATTGTCATTCAATCGTAGACTTAGAAGTATGTTGCCTTATACAGCTAAATTACTAAAACCTGAGATTCAAAAGGATATTGTAATAAAAGCGCAAAATAAACATTACATTCAGAAATATTATTATGACAAACAAGCGAAAGATCTAGTTCCGTTGCAGGTAGGAGACAGGGTTCTTTTGCAAACAGACAAGAGAAATTGGAAACCAGGTGTGGTACGAGAGACAATGAGTAGACCGCGATCATATAAGGTAGAGCTTGAGTCGGGATCGGTGTTAGAGAGGAACCGCAGATTTCTTCGAAAAGATAGTGCTGTGGTTGTTGATAAAAATAGATATAATGATATGTCTGAAAATAATGTTGATAATGAAGAGAATGTTGAAATTGAAGATAGTGTGAGTAGTCCTACATCGGAAGCAAATGTTAAAGTAGACAAAGTTATAACGAATGATAATTCGCCGAACAATGTAAATGCTGAAAATATTGTTGTTGACCATAGTGATGAACGAAACATTGTAAAATCAAGTCCAGTTAGTAGACCTAAAAGAATTACTAAAAAACCTTCGTATTTGAATGATTATACAATGTAACTTCAGGGGAAGATGTTATGGGGTTATATTGTAAGTGCGCCTTGACGTTGTTAGGTTGTCAACACTGTGTTACTAGATTGTCGTTGCGAATCAGTTGTAGTCAGTTGAATTTATGTTCAGTGTTCAGTTGTGATATTAGACACTATTTTGTATCCATCTTAATCCACATTAAAGTTTATCTATTTAAATTAGTTACAGTGTTCTTTATTGGCCTCATAACAACTACCAAAAGTAGCAAATGTTCGATTAGGAGCAGCAGTTTGGATGGCACTTAAAGAGTACAATTAAAATAAAATGCATGATACATACTTGACTTAACATTTTATGAATGTACTAATTTCAGATAGATATATTTTTGTATTGTGTGTCTGATAATAGATTTATTTTTATTTTATAAATATGATCCAGTGTTACAGCTATTGAACATTTAAATCTTTTGGTAATAAATTCTTCATGTTCAAGAATACAGAAAATGTATTTTCATTGAGTGTTCTGAGAAAACTTTCTATTTTAAAATTAATTTCCATACTGCTAGTTTCTAACATGTTTTAAATCTGAATGTACTAGTTTTACTAGTGTCGGGGTTTTTAGTGTCGGGTCGGAAATTGATGTGACAATGCGGCAAGGCAAAGAGCTTCGGAAAGGGGATATAGGTAGGTTGAATTACCTACAATGCTCGGCTCCGGAGAGCACGACACGTTAGGGACAACCCATGTTATCTTTCCAGCCTTTGTAGGTGTTAAAAGCAACAATGTGCACAAACATACAAAAAGGCGCGCGAATGCAATGCAACAAACAAGTTTAGTGATTTTAAGACCATAAATATAGTGATATTAAAATTTTTGCAAATCCGTTTGCTATGGACATCGTATAAGCTGAATCGTATAAGCGTAAATTACTTATCATAAAGTGCTTTTAACAAAATTGAAATATTAAGTTTTATATTCAATGAATACTTCATGGTTTAAAATTAAACTAGTGGTCCTAAAGATTGGCACCGATTTTCTCGTACTAGTAAGTTTCCTAATTTCTTTGACCGGTGCTTTTGGATCGTGCCCCATCGTCTTTCCAGTTGCCATCTATTTCCTCCCAAACATCATTTTTTCACATTTGCTCAGTTTTTCGGTTTCCAAATGACAGAAACGAAAAATTACTTTAAGAATATAATAGAAATTTTCGTTGAAAGATTTGGAGCTGTTTTTACGAAAATATGATTTAAGCGTTACTGTAAATTTGAAGATCCTTCTCACAGAAATCTTTAGAATTTTCGATAAACGTTATTGAAAGTCATTTGAAGCGCTTACACTTACAAATGCAATAGTGTATACAAAAATGCTGGAATTGTGCGTATTAACGGCTTGAGAGATATTTCAAAACAATTATATTTGTGTATTTTTTAATAAGCAAAAGAATACAGCAAAATTAATTTTATGTCATTTTAACACTGCAATTAGCACTCTCCCTACCAAAAGTTTAAAGAAACAATTTGGAACCGTTTTTGAGTAAATATTGTTTACGCAGTTTTTTAAAATTGCACAGATTGCACGCAATATTGCGCGAAAACTACTAAAATTTTCAGAAAAATGTATATGATCTTAATTAAAGAACTAATTATGGACAACAAATTTTATTTGAAGGAAAAAATCTCTATCTTCAATTCTGTAGTTGTAGGAAGTCGCCGAACATTTTCAAACTTTTGTAATTATCGAAAATTCAGAGTTAACAGTGAAAATAGAACCTATGACATCTTTATAATTGTGTTTTACAATATTCTTGCCAGAATTTAAGAGAAAAAATTGGAGCCCTTTTTAAAAAAAAATTAAGAATGTCCATGGGGCTGCATAAAACACCTCTAATAATTGAATTCTTTCAAAATCGCTGAGTTTCGACTCAGGTCAGATCGGAAGGGGTTTATTCAATTTGGAAAAAATCTAGGCATGGTTTAGGCGCTAGTATTGTTCATATACATGGGACGGACAGACGGACGTTTTTCTGTGAATCGAGTTTTTGATATCAAGGACCCACAAAACATATATCCTGGCTTTAGAGAGCGTTAGAGATTTTTTCTAAATTTAGCAACTGGATTTATCTACTTTTTTGTTCGTTTTTGGACAGACGTTTCGTTTTGGACAGACAGACGTGTTTCTGTCAATCGAGTTTTTTGTATCAAAGGCCCACAAAACATATATCCTGGCTTCACCAAGCGCTAGAGATTTTTTTCTAAATTTAGCATCTGGATTTATCTACTTTTTTGTTCGTACAGGACCCGTCACTAAGATTTTTTGTGACGGAAATTCACCTTTTTTCGTGTAGCGTTACGTAACGTTTTCTCTACTGCGTAAGCGGTAGCGGGAAAGTAACAGTAATAATTTGTTTGTAAAATCGTTGAATTGAAAGCTGCTAAACCACGAAGGATTTGGGTATAAAATTTTCCATTCTATGATACAGATGTGAACAGATTAAGTTTAAACAAAAACGCATGATTTCGATTGACAAATTAAACATTTGTTTACATACGAACATTACTGTCCAGGGCGGAAGAAAGTCGACAGGATTGAACAAAATGTATCTCAAGCATCTTCTACTTATTATTTTTATTAGATTTCTTTCTCTTTTCTTTTTATTCATTTTAGAAATTTTCATTCTCTTCTTGAGTACTTATTACCGCCAAGGGCGGATCCAAACAAACGTTTTCTAGGGGGTCATTGAAGATTTTTGTTAAATAATAAACTTTTACTATTATATTTTATATTATTTTTAAAGCGTATATATTATACTATACAATATTATTTTTTAAATTATTACGTAATTATAATATAAATAAATATTTAAACCATTTTTTTCAAATAAAAGAAGGTAACAAACGAAAAGACGAGGTTTTTTTGAGGAGCATACCCCCACCCTGGATCCGCCATTGATTACCGCGCCGTCTCCTGGCGCATGCAAGTGATCCATGCCATATTCTAATTTCGGGCACACTGTAATTGCGCGAAATGTCACAGCGGCCCACGATGACTCACTTGGGACCTAGAGAGAGACCTTACTCCGTCATCAGTTTCCGGTTGCATCGGCCAAACTCCAATACGTGGAAGGCGACGTAGCTTGTCAAGTGGAGTAAGGAGAAATGAGCTGTCACACGCCTCTGGAGAACAGTCGAAGACGTTTTCAATACCTACCACTGGACAATATTTTAGGTCATCAAAATCCGACCCTAGTTATATTTTTCTATCCTAGGGATACTATATAAATGCCCGACTGTGAGTCCCGTGTGATCGATAAATTAAGATAGTTTTTTATTCAAAATGTTTTGGTCGAATGTGTCATATTACAGATTATGCAAAATGACTCAGGCTAAACTCAGCGGTTTATGGGATACGATTTTATTCCTCTTAATGATTATCTCAAAATAGTTTTGCTTGAAAGTTTCGTGCAAGTTAAAATAAATAGTTACTGAAAAAATTTAGGGGGGAAATGTCCGTCATTTCCCCCCTCTTGGATTCGCGACTGGTATAAGTCAGATAACAATTCCACTGTGAAATTGCATATTTGGCAGAATAATACGCACATAGAAACAATATGCAAAAGCTTGATAATTCCCTCAAAAATTTCAATAAGAAATTTTATAGAATATATTATTTGAAAATTGAATCAAAGTTTGCAAAAAATGTATTAGTTTCTTTTCAAAATTATGATAAAAAATCGTTAAAATATAATGTAAATCCACGTTTTTCGTTGTGGAATAGGAAGCAATACAAAATTGATTTTCGATCAAAAATTGCAATTCAATTGTTTCACTTTATTTTGCCTCTTTACTGTCTTACCGAGCCAAAACTCTTTCTTAAGAAGAACAATGCTTGATGCATTGCAAAATATTAATTAGATTTGTATCTTTTGTTTACATGTTAGTTGGTACTAAAAAGGTTTGTGTAAAGTAATAAATGTCTGTTTAATTCCAATGGGCGTGTTGCGCTCAATTTGCCGTTTACTCATACTATCACAGGAAACTTGTCATCGCTCCAGTTTGCACGAGGCATGTGCCACTGGCGTCTCTCTTCAACCTAAGGCCCTACCTACTCACTCTACACCAGCCACGACAAGGTCGCGGGTAAGGTAACTACTAGCTTCATAAAGTTCGCGGGCACTGCGATCAGAGCAACTGACGCGATATTTAAAGGAAGGGTTTGCTCCAGTGTGTCAGTACGTCACTGGATACCGATGTCAGTTGACAATTATTTCCCGAAATTTAGTTATATTATTTCTCAGAAATGATCCAATAAAATGAAATAACACGTCATTAAGATTTCAAATTGTCAATTGAGAGTAAAATTAAACATTTTAAATGGAAAAAAATATTGGTTCCGTAATATGTTTATTTAAGAATGCAATAATTGCATTAACTTCCAATATTCCTACGTACTTCAGGTTAGGAGGTTTAACAGACAAAAATGTCTTTTAATAGAGCCTGTGAGTAGGAATTGTTAATGTACAGAAACTTGTTATTTTATTTCACAGTATTGCTATATACAACAAATAACTCAAACAAACATAACGGGGCTAATGACCATTTTTGATGCGCCAGGAAACAATACATAATCAATTAACTAATCCATCAACATAGAGCATTGATGTCTAGAGTAGTATATCTTGGATTGATCTATGATTATTTTTTTTTGAGACACTGGCCTATGTTCTCGGTTATCTGCAAAGCCCAGTCCGAGCAAGAGAAGAGACGTAGTGGAAATAGTCAGTAAATGGTGTAATTTTAATAATATAAAGAATACAACACTCCACTGAACAGAGCGCGCGAACCTATTGCTGACCAATGAAAGCAGACCAGCCAGAAAAGGCTTCGCAAGGTGATAGCGAAGACACTCCAGCACATTGGCAAATGAGTGTTACCATGGTGCTGCAGGGCCGGCGCTACCTATAGGCAAAGAATGCGATCGCCTAGGGCGCAAACTTAGGAGGGGGCACAATTTTGGTAATATATAATACGACGAAACTGACATGCGAGGATTCAGAGAGAGAGAGAGAGAGAGAGAGAGAGAGAGAGAGAGAGAGAGAGAGAGAGAGAGAGAGAGAGAGAGAGAGAGAGAGAGAGAGAAAGTATGTGTAGACGTGTTCGAAGTTGCCGCACAAAGCAGGGCATGTTCAAGATCTAGTGTCGGCTGACCGCAGGGAAAGGGGAAGTGGCCCTTGACGTCAGCGAAAGAAAATGTAGGGGAGGGAATTGACCAGGGGGCAGTCGGAGAGCTTCCTTCTTCTGATTTCGACAGCGGTACGCGAAGAGGTTGTACGAGTTGCGAGAATAGGACTTCTCGTGATCAGTGGAAAGAACGTAAGAACGGATTTTTTGCTAACGAATTTAGACGAGGCAATATTAATGCAGGGTGCCAGAAAACAGTGCTTGAATAGGTAATAGTTTGAATGAACTGAAAAGCACGCGCTCCAGAAGAGTGGCGGTGCGGCGTACGGCGACGAGGACGATGACGAGGACAATTTGTCGAGGGAGAGGGCGATTGGACGACGACGACCGGAAGAGGACGTGGCGCATAAGACGGCTGGATGAGGACGGAGACGACGCTGCAGCGTTCCGTAGGCGGCGCGAGAGAATTCGTGGTGGCTCGGAGCCGCCCCTGACCTCGCGCACTTCAACGGTGTTCGAGAAGGGTGCGGCGAGCGAGCACGCGTTCTTTGTGATCCCGGTAGCCGGCGCACGAAGACATCGAACGCTGAGTATAAAACCGTTTTGTTCTCGGTGGTGGAGGAGAAATTGTAACTATGTTTGTAGATATAGTACAGAAACTGCGAAGGGAAGGAATTCGAAGCTTATCTTATGTAGTTAAATACGCGTTCTAATTTCAAACGTAAGAACCAAGAGAAAGGAGAATCATTGTAAATTTGAGTAATCCCTCAAGTTTAAATGCAAACGCATGAACTCCGTTAATTAGAACTAGAATTTTTGGAAGGGAAATCTCACTAGTGTTGAGAAAAGGGGATATTTTGTAGGTATTCTATTTGTGTGAAAGATAATGTGTTCCTTTTTTGTAAATTTAAAGTAAGAGGTGTTCATTTTGCGAATTTGCTTGGGATCTCAATTAAAAGCCCTAATATAATTTATAAATGGAAATCAGCTCGAAAAGGTGTTAAAGTAATTGATAGAGAAAAAGGTTAGGTATCATTTTGTTCCTTCTATGCTATTGAGGATTAAATAATTCCAGGATTTTACCAGAATTCATACTGTTTTACTTTCACACGCGATCAATGAACCAGAGTGTCTCCCTATCAAACCCCTGATCCTTTATGTTTTTTCTTAATTAAATGTATGGTATATTGTGTGCAACCACACCTGAGTTACGTCACAATATATATATATATATATATATATATATGTGTGTGTGTGTGTGTGTTTGTCTTAATTGGTACTGATCATATTCGCCTACTTTATTATTGATTCAATAATTATCTGATTCATTTCAGTTTATCATTATTGTCTTAATATTTATATTCTGATCGAAAATAAGTATGCGTCCTCATTATTTCGCTAAATCAAGTATTTATTATCTTTTGTCTTACAATTGTCTTAAAATTATAAACATCATTTGTCGCATGTTTGTATTGTACCGAACATCTGAGTGTGTAATTTATAATAAATATACTTTAAAAACGTACTTCTGAACATTATTATAATATTGTGTGGGTGGAGGCGCACACATCTCATGTATGGCGAAATTTCACACAGACGTTTCGAAAGGCGACTAGAGCAAACCACGGCGAAAATGACAGAGCTTTCACGATCAGCCGCGGGTGGCCTTGCATCATGCCTGTCTGCCGCGTCGAAGATCGTGACATCAGGAAAGAGTACTCACGTTTCCTCATATCTCTCTCGCTTTAATACGAAGCTTCTTCTGTGGCGATATATTCGTAGTAAGTGAACCCATTCCGTTTGAGGCCGATGGCTGCCGATCCAAAACAAACTGTACTATAAATTTCCATTACAGTTGAACACCGCTAGGGGTGACTGTTGACTGACAGGGTTGAGCAAAATACTTTAAATTTAGTATTTACACTCTTCGCTAAAATACTTAATAAATACGTGTTTAAATACATTCACAAAATACATTAGGACTTGATGTGCGAAATACATACGTATTTAAAATACTTAAAATAATGAAAATAGTGTAAATATGTAATAATTTATATTATATATTTTGTATTGCAATAATATACTGTAATTGTCAATTACAGTAAAGAAGTGGAGCCATGCAAATTTCTGAACAATAACAATTGTAATGTTTTGTAACCATATGTATAAACATTTTAAAATACAAAATAATATCAAAAATATGTGTAATACAAACTAGAGGAATTTCCTTTTAAAACGACTATTTTTTCAAACAAATTATCAGACAATAAACCCCTTGTTGGAGAATGTATAAAATATGCAAAGAAATATAGTCATTTAAATGACGTGGATGAACCTTAACTAGTGTTGTAATGAATAAATGCTTTTTATTGATTGATAACTGTCTACCACTTCTAATGATTTAGATTTTTCATTTAAAATGAAGAGTATTCATCAGCTGAAAGGAACTTTTATTTTTGTTTCAATGAGGTGCATTCACTATCGGAATCAAACAAGAAGAAACTATCCTCGTTCTAAAGTATATTGTTCTTTGTCTGTATTTGAAGTATTATAAGTATTTTTTAAATAACCTACTTTATGTATTTAAATTGTAAGATTTTCTTTCTCTAATAATTTGATTATTTATGTTGCCCGGTTAATGGTCCATTTATTATAATAACGATTAATTTTGATATATCTAACTTCATAAAAAAATTCCATTGACTTTACAAACCTGGGTTCGACATATAATATTATATGTATTATATATATATATTGTGGCGATATGGGATTATACAACCCCATAACACCACCGTTTCATCGGCATGAACGCTCACGGGCAGCGAGAAGAGCGGCCGAAAACCAGAGTAGCAAAACGCGCAGCCTGGTATCCGTTGCTCGTACTCGTCACCACGAACTATCAAGCCACGTTTTACTGGTGAAGGGTTGAAGGAGAAGAAGTTACCCCCGCCACAGAGAATTTCCCCAGGCAACGCCAATAAATGGGCGGACGCGCAAGCGGAAGATCTCTTTTCCTAACCATCACGCCTGGAGTCAACATCTCTCTTCTGCCAGCACGCGTCGGGTCAGCAATTCTTCTAGTAAGTCACCGCTCGGCAAGTAAGCAGATTTTCATCAGTGCTCGTCAGATTAGGTAGTAATTGCCGCCGCAACGACTGTTTAGATAGGAGTTTACGGCGTTGCAAAGACGTCTAGCTAGTCGCCCGCGCAGTAGTGAGGAATTAGTGAAGTATTCTTCTATTAACTAATGCGGGAAGTAAAAAGTTGCCCGTTGTGAGGAAAGCTCTGAAAGTTCTTGATTAACAGAATAAAAGTTAGGAACGAGCGAGGTACTTGCACTAGCAGTCAGGAAGTGCAAGGGACATTTTCTACAAATTGGGCGTAATCGAAGGCGGTAGCAGCCGTGGGAGGAGAAGAGGCCGATTAGCGAGACGGAAGAATACGCGAGTCGACCGGGGAGAAGACGCCGTTCAGGAAGATAGAAGAAGACGCAAGAGGACAGCGCAGGCAACGCAGAACTTCGGAATCGAGCAACGCGGTGCGCAACCCAGCACGCGACTTCAAGGTTGGAAAGTGGACAGTTTCGAGGTAACCTGTAGAACTGTGAAATTAGGTCAAGTTCACGTCGGCAGGGAAAAGACTAGATTCGGAAGTGTTAGAAAACCGAGGACACGGGTGGTAATAATTTGCAGCTTTGTAGTGGGAGATTTAATGCGTTATTGCTTGCCTTGAACCGTTCTATTGGAGCAGTCATTATTCTGTTATCAGCAGTTATAATTAAGAGATAAATTGAGAGTAGTGCGCTTGCCCACATATTATTTATTGTATGTAATATTTTGAAGAAAGGCAAGAGTTTGTAAATTAAGTTTAATTTCACGTGCAATTGTAAGAAGAATAACTTAAATTTAGACGTATTGAATTTTCAAAGGGAATTCCCAGTACTGGTTAGAGAAATTGTTTCAGAAAATTAGTTCTGAACAAAATTAAGTGTTCATTCATTAAATAGGCTGTAAAGGTTGCTTATTTGTATTTATTTGATCGTTTTCGAAAGTGTAATTCTATTTTTGATTTGTTTTTCATTGTCATCAACTCATGCCAGAATTTTGGGTGAATTATATGCTCGTTTATGTGTGATTTGTGTGACTTTTATTGTGTCAAGGGTTCAGACCTTTCTCGTACCCCAAAGATCCTGCTTCCTGAGATTCTAAGCTCGCTTCACGAGCATAATATCTTAACAACCCGCTTACAGTGCATACGAGGTGTGTGTGCAGAAGGTATACATCGTGTGGGTGGTAAAGGGGGTGTTAGATATTTTGGCGCCCATTACGTGGGGCAGCGATCGATTGAAATCGAGCAAGCAAAGGTGAACCCTAGACACGATAAACGAGCATTTTGTGGTATATATTAGACTGTGTACTGTGTCTTTTCAGCAAGTGTTTTTCTGTGTACAGTGAAGCGTTGTATAGTGTATTGTATTGTGATTTTGGAAGGGAAGTGCATTTGGTAGTTGAAAAGGTAAAAGGCAAACGCAAAGCATTAGAATGGCGGGTAGTCAGGAATATAGGGAACCGAGGCAGATCAGGAGTGACGAGGACAGTGAGGGCGACGCGGGGGACGAGGTACTTCGTAGGATGGAAAATTTAGGGTTGCACGAGGCAGAGGAAGTACGTGAGCCGACCGCGGATCGCACCGAATCAGCAGAGACTACGCCAGAACAACCGTCGCAGCGCACGGAAGAAGATAGGATGAGGACATTAATGCAGGCGTTGTTAGGGAATTTTGCGCGAAACATCGCACAACAAGTAGAAAATCAAGGGCAAAAATTATCCGAGAAAATAGAGGAAACAAAAGAACAGTCGAAAAAACTAGCAGCTGAAATCAAAGAACAGTCGCGAAAATCAGAGGAGCAAGGGCAAAATTTAGCAGCGGAAATCAAGGAACAGTCGCGAAAATCAGAGGAGCAGTCGCGAAAAACGGAGGAGCAAATGCAAAAATTAGCCGAAAAAATTGACGACCAGACGAAGGTTTTCAATGAAAAATTCGAGCAGTTTCAACAATCTATGTTGCCAGAGGTAGTTGTTAAATGTGACGAACTTCGGGGAGAGATCGCTGAGCAAGTAGCGACGTGTACTCAGTTAATTGAGGAAAGGCATGCAGAAGTCGGAGCAAGAATCGATTCAATATCTACGGAAATCGAAAAGAAAGATGAAGAGAATAAGGCACGTTTCGGTCAAATACAAAATGAAGTTCAGGAAGTTCGTGGCAAGGTTACCGAAATTAGTGCGGATACGAAGCGTCAGGTCGAAGAACAAGTAATACGAAAATTAGAAGAACAGGAACGCAAGATTCAGGAATTGCGGGAAATAGCAGAAAGTAAAGTAGATGGAGGGGGAGCATGCCGAGGAGGCAATATCAATGTACCAGCATCACTTAGATTCTCAGGTCATCCAAACGAGAATCCGAACGCTTTTGTTAAATCATTGCAGAGCTTTTTCGTGCTTTCGAATGTCCGCGAAGCACACAAAACTTTATTATTGCATCAAGCTCTAGAAGGCAATGCAAAGGCGTGGCTAGAAACGTTATGCCCGTTGCCAAGTTCATTTGACGAATTTGTAGTGAGGTTCCTAGACCGTTACTGGGGAAAGGAACAGCAAATGAATTTCAGAATTTCATTAATGAGTGGGTATTACCGTAATTCTAGCGGAACCATGCGAGACTACGCGGCACGAAAAATAGCAGCTTTGAAAATGTGTTCTCCTCCCGTGTCGGATGAAGAAATAATTTGCATTCTTACGAGACATTTCCCGTTAAGCATCCAGAATCTGTTACGCAGCGTTGATGTAAAAGACGTGGAAAAATTTCAAGTTTTGTTAGGCAACTATGATTTGGCGTTTGAAAACATGAACCAAACTCCGAAGACGACCAAATCAAATATCAACGCGATGCAAGTTATTCAAGACACGGTAGTTTCATCGTCGAAGAAAGGAGGGAGCAAAAATCAAGGTGGATCTCGACAACACAGGCAGGACGGAGGGCCGCGGAACAAAGAGACGGCGAGCAGGGAGCTGCGCGGTCAAGGTCACGACGGCGAGGGAGCAGGTGGTGGAAGAAACGTGAACAGCTTGCAGCGGGCGAGGTCACGGAGTCCGCGAGTTGAGAACGGTGCTAGAAATCGAACGGGACCGGGAAACACGCCAAGTTCGAGTTGAAGAGGGGTCCCAAATCGAACAAATATTATGACAAACACGCGATCCCTGTAACTGCAAACCGAATTACGAATAATGGAGAAAATTTATGGGAGAACTGGAAACCGAGAAAAGGGGAGAAATGTCCCGTAATTGAAATTAGTTGCGCTGGTGTGCATAGTAAGGCATTGGTAGACACCGGATCAATTAAATCTGTGATATCGGAAGAGTTATATGAAGAGCTAGTAAGCAAGAAAATAAACGTCTTGGAATTACCAACCAATAATACTCGAATGGTAGATGCATGGGGGCGGAAATCTCATCCAGTGAGGAAACAAGTATTGGTGGAAGTGACAATTAGAGGAAAAATGTTCGATATAATTTGTTTGGTGGTGAAGAAATTAATTTACCCATTAATTATCGGAGTGGATTTTTTGGCGGAACATGGCGCTGTTATCGACATAGGAGAAAAGCAAGTTTTGATCAACGGAGAAAATGTTTGGGAGGAAGATGAAAGTGAAGAGGCGCGAAATGCACATGTAGATGAGGGAGACGAATCAGAAGAATTCGCAGAAATCGAAATGTGTAGCGTAGAAATGGAGGAGAATGAAATAGAGGAAGAAATAAGGAAGAAAATAATGGAGCAAGATAAATTGAGGGTTGATCAGAAAGATGCGTTGTTCAGAATGTTGATAAGCGTCAAGGATGTTTTTAAAAATCACAACGAACCGGTAAAAGGGTATGAGTTTCGAATCGAGCTAACAGATTCGCGACCATTTAAAGCGAAGAATTATCCTATCCCCGTGGCCTACCGTGACGAAGTAAGAAAACTGATAAACGAGATGATCCAAGAAGGAGTTATTAGGAAAGCGATTACGGTGTACATCAACCCAATTCTTGTAGAAGAAGTAAGGAGAGCGGAAGAAGTAAGGAAAGCGGCAGCAGGAGTAGGGAAAGCGGTAGAAGCAAGGAAAGCGGCAGAAGTAAGGAAAGCGGTAGAAGCAAGGAAAGCGGTAGAAGAAGTAAGGAAAACGGCAGAAGAAGTAAGAAATGCGGAAGTAGTAAGGAAAGCGGTAGAAGAAGTAAGGAAAACGGCAGAAGAAGTAAGAAAAGCGGAAGTAGTAAGGAAAGCGGCAGAAGTAAGGAAAGCGGTAGAAGCAAGGAAAGCGGTAGAAGAAGTAAGGAAAATGGCAGAAGAAGTAAGGAAAGCAGAAGTAGGGAAAGCGGCAGAAGAAGTAGGGAAAGCAGCAGAAGTAAGGAAAGCGGCTGAAGCAACTTAAGATTTTATTTCGACGGCTAAAAAAAATCTTAAGAAGAGAAGGAGGGGGCAATGTGCCGTTATGGGATTATACAACCCCATAACACCACCGTTTCATCGGCATGAACGCTCATGGGCAGCGAGAAAAGCGGCCGAAAACCAGAGTAGCAAAACGCGCAGCCTGGTATCCGTTGCTCGCACTAGTCGCCACGAACTATCAAGCCACGTTTTTACTGGTGAAGGGTTGAAGGAGGAGAAGTTACCCCCGCTACAGAGAATTTCCCCAGGCAACGCCAATAAATGGGCGGATACGCAAGCGGAAGACCTCTTTTCCTAGCCATCACGCATCGGGTCAAGATCTCTCTTCTGCTAGCACGCGTCGGGTCAGCAGTTCTTCTAGTAAGTCACCGCTCGGCAAGTAAGCAGATTTTCATCAGCGCTCGTCAGATTAGGTAGAAATTGCCGCCGCAACGACTGTTTAGATAGGAGTTTACGGCGTTGCAAAGACGTCTAGCTAGTCGTCCACGAAGTAGTGAGGAATTAGTGAAGTATTCTTCTATTAACTAATACGGGAAGTAAAAAGTTGCCCGTTGTGAGGAAAGCTCTGAAAGTTCTTGACTCACGGAGTAAAAGTTAGGAACGAGCGAGGTACTTGCACTAGCAGTCAGGGAAGTGCAAGGGACATTTTCTACAAATTGGGCGTAATCGAAGGCGGTAGCAGCCGTGGGAGGAGAAGAAACCGATTAGTGGAGACGGAAGAATACGCGAGTCGACAGGGGAGAAGACGCCGTTCAGGAAGAAAGAAAAAGACGCAAGAGGACAGTGCAGGCGACGCAGAACTTCGGAATCGAGCAACGCGGTGCGCAACCCAGCACGCGACTTCAAGGTTGGAAAGTGGACGGTTTCGAGGTAACCTGTAGAACTGTGAAATCAGGTCAAGTTCACGTCGGCAGGGAAAAGAATAGTTCCAGAAGTGTTAGAAAACTGAGGACACGGGTGGTAATAATTTGCAGCTTTGTAGTGGGAGATTTAATGCGTTATTGCTTGCCTTAAACCATTCTATTGGAGCAGTCATTATTCTGTTATTAGCAGTTATAATTAAAAGACAAATTGAGAGTAGTGCACTTGCCTACATATTATTTATTGTATGTAATATTTTAAAGAAAGGCAAGAGATTGTAAATTAAGTTTAATTTCACGTGCAATTGTAATTAGAATAACTTAAATTTAGACGTATTGAATTTTCAAAGGGAATTCCCAGTACTGGTTAGAGAAATTGCTTCAGAAAGTTAGTTCTGAACAAAATTGAGTGTTCATTTATTGAATAGGCTGTAAAGGTTGCTTATTTGTATTTATTTGATCATTTTTGAAAGTGTAATTCTATTTTTGATTTGTTTTTCGTTGTTATCAACTCATGCCACAGAATTTTGAGTGAATTATATGCTCGTTTATGTGTGATTTGTGTGACTTTTATTGTGTCAAGGGTTCAGACCTTTCTCGTACCCCAAAGATCCTGCTTCCTGAGATTCTAAGCTCGCTTCACGAGCATAATATCTTAACAACCCGCTTACAGTGCATGCGGCTGAGTGTGCAGAAGGTATACAGTGTGTGTGTGGGTAAAGGGGTGTTAGAATATATATATATATAATATTAGCAGTTTGTTTGATTGTTGTTTAAACAAATTAGGGCACTTGACATTTGCCACATTTGCTTTGAAGAAATTTGGTTGAAATGTAGCAAGAAATATTATTCTAGTGCTATCTTACAATGTTTGCTTTTATAACCAAGCTTAAGCTTGTAAGATGAATATTGAAAATAAATTGACAATAATTATTTTGTAATGCTCTTTATTAAGTAAAGATAACTTAGTACATAAATATGTTATATACAAAGGCTTTCAGGCATGGAAAACACATGAAATTACAATAAATAAATAAATAAATAAATAACAATAAGTAAATGAACTGAAATAAATAAATAACAATAAATAGTAAATTAATAATAAATATTTCATGGACAAACAAAGAGCTTAAAAATTGTATTGAGACATTTCACTGTCCAAAAAGCATGGAGAGAACAAAAAAAATGAGAGAATTTAGAAAAGTGAACAAATTTTCTTTTCAGTACTTTTGTAAATGAACTGAAAAGGTACACACAGTTTTAGTGATTACTGCACTATTGAAGATAAATTTCATATTTCATAATGATGAAATATGCTCTGAAAAAGTGTGAGTTGTAATAATATACATGTTCCGCATAAGCAAAAACCCCATGTCAACTCGTATGAGATGGTAACAGCAGAGATGATCTTTTCATGAAAAATATCAGTTCACTCATTTAAATATTGTAAACAAATCATTTTCATGGAATGGGTAACAGGTTTTAAAAAATATTATTAAAAAGCATTCAGACGTTATAAAATTAAACGCTACAGGAAGACGTAATATACAGTTATTTCCTTTTACGTTTGGAATCTTTCACATTACATACACGTTATTTTAGAAAAAAACATGGTAATTAGTATCAGATTTGTACTAGACTAATGATTTAAAACTCTTGAAATAAATGTGGGCAGATATCTGACCATTATTATTATAAATTAGTTTCGTAATGTGTTGCATAGTTCTTTTAAATGTTCCCAGAACTAACAATATGCCTACATGTAAATCTTTCGGAATGTTATAAATATGACATTAGAGTTAAAATTATTTGTCAAAATACAACTGTAAGTACTTAGATTTCTTCATTGCTGTTTTCATCTCATACTCATAACTTTCGTAGAAAAAATCTTTGCCCATAAAAGTTTGTTTTGAAGATGCTGTTAACAGTGTAAATCAATCCTGGAAAGTTTAATACGTATTGTCAAATGGAAAGCATTAATCAATAGAATTATACATAAACGACCCTAATGTGAACCAATTTTTAAACCACGTTGTCTTCATCTTTACCGTTTGGTACACATGCTTTTTATCATACTTACAAGTATATTTAAAGGTAATTATTTATTAGCACCCATCGTAACTTGTAACTTACTTTCACAACAGAAGCAAAGTAAATAAGTTTAATTTTTGTTTCTGAGGCGGAACTAATTACAGATTTTGGATATTGATGTGGGAAAACGCTAAAATAAGTTGACTATTTTCCATTCTATAACTGTACTATTATACTCACTATGCTGTATTCAAACTCATTACCAACTGTATTAATTAATTCATGTTTTCATTTTGATAATCTTCTTCAATAGGGCACATTTTTTGGAGTGTGTGTAGGAGTACAATCGACTCTTTCTGACAACAAACATTTCATGGGCAAAGGGAGGGTTTATCAAGAATTTGGTACTTGAGAATAACTACTTATTTGCCCATTTACAGTTGCGAAACAGGCGAGGGATATCTATATTTTAGTTAAGAGTCTACCATCGATGAGCAAGTAAAGCCGAACATTAGTTGGAGGTACTTTCTTATCCCTTTTCTTTGAATTAGGCAACTACCAAGTAACTGTTGGTCGTAACTCGTTGCAAGTCTTTTCTAAACATAAAAAATTCACGAACCAACATGACCAACCCCCAACTATGTTTTATTATAGCAAAATTGCGATTTCACTCCACTAACGCGTCGACTACTGTTTCCCGTAACTCAAGTACATTGCGTTGGCAACTGTAAATTTCTAATGTGGTCCAGAAACCGGCAACCATTTTACAAACACATTTTCTGGGAGGACAGGAGTTGGACATGCTTCAAAGGAAACGTACTTGTCGAAGAGGGGGGGGTTAGGCAAGCGGAGAGGTGGAGGGGGGGGGGGGTCCGAGGGCACAACGATTAGGCTTCCGGCGACCGCCCTCCCGTTTCGGCGACGCTCGCCGTCTGCTCCGCCGACTCGGGGGCAACGAGCTGAGAGGCCGGCGCAGGGGACGCCGCGGCGAGGTCCCCCAGGCTGCGACCGACGCCGGCGCGGCCCCAGCCGTGGCCGCCGTACAGCTGCCCGCCCCCGTGGCCGCCGCCGACGTTGCCTCCGAATCCGCCTGTGGGAACGTCGCGGAACGGCTGCGTAAGTCATCGCTTAATTGAAGAGCTGAGGGCAGTCGGTGGCGGATCCAGGGAGAGGGGCATAAGGGACATGCCCGCCCCCCCACCAAAAGGCCTAGTGTTTCCGTTTGCTACCTTCCTTTATTTGGCAAAATTATTTTAATATTTATATTGGAATTATGTAATTATTTAAAAATTAATATTGTATAGCAACTTACACTATACACTACTAAATAATATACAATAGAATAACATATATATTTATTATTTAACAAACATCTGTGATTACCTCTCCCAAAATCATCGGCTGGATCAGCGCCTGAGTGAAATAGTGAGTTTCTGATACTATTTGTTATCTATTAAAATGAGCTACCTTAGAACATTTTTGGTTTGACCAGTTTTCTTCTATAAAGTTACGAATGAAGCCACTATTTCTTTCTCTTCGCAACTCTTTCTAACCGCAACTATGTAACTAAAATGATTTTTGTCCATTTTCTTAAAATGTGGCTTAGACCATTATTGCGTTCATCCCTTCTATTTTATTTGACTTTATTTGTCGAAAAACAGTGAAGATTTCATGTGACATATGGGGAGAGAAGTTCAATCTACGCCCCTTTTCTTGAGCTCTATAATACTTTCCCCTCCCTTTTACTTTATACAGTTGAATGATAAATAAAAGTATCAACAGAGTGTGATTAGTAACATTTGAAAACTAGACATTTTCGTTCCAGAATTTTAGAAAACTTATGTTCAACTGTGAACGAACTACAGATCTGTTCTCTTTAGTATTGCAAACATAATAGTAATCCATACCTCCTGCTCTTCTCCTACCACAACTAGCAAAAGGAGATCTCAACAAAACGTACGCATAGGGAAGCTTCGTTTATGTTCAGAAACAAAACTAGGGACCATCCCAAGGGTCTATTCGTATAAAGATGCTCTCTTAACTGTTTTTAGCATAAATTACCAGCTTCATTTTTCAACCAGTGAAGATAATTCCAGAAATGCAATAATGTTTAATTTCAGTAATCTGACAGATATTTGGCCGGATGTTAAAATTTGGCACCTCCATTGATAGAGACGCCACTAAATCTTGCGTTGTATCGCTAGCCAATAAAAACAAAATCCAAACCTAGACATTTCCATCATACCTCGTAAATTCAGTCCTGAGGAAATGTCTCCCAAAAAGAACCTAATTGCGTTGTAGCCCATTACCTCCGTGTCCGCCGCCGTGGCCTACGGCAGTCACATCGAAGTGGTGGTGGTCGTCGGCAGGCAGGACAGCTTGAGAGTGTGAGTAGCCGTGAGACACTACTGGGTGCTTGACGATCTCGTAGGTGGTGCCGCCCTTATGGCCGTGGCCAACTAGGTGGGACAAGCCCAACACCGAGGCGAGGACCAGAGCCACCTTGGCGACCAGCAGCGCCTTGCCCGCCAGCACGGCCAAAGCCTACACACGGGACGGTCTTATCAGGCAAACCCAAAGAGACAGTGATGGGCGATGTTTCGAAAATGCCCCGAAGTTCGGGCTGAATGAATGAAGGGTACTGGGAATCCCGATTTTGTGATTCGGACGACCTGCTTGACCAAAGACCAACTGTACTTGTACTGCATAAACTATTTGGAGCATGTAATGCGTGAATAGGGTGGATATTCGTTAAGACATTCGGCCCAACTCCATATTCCTGAATGTCTGCCCAGAAGTGTATCTACGGTATGGCAGATATGGCACGTGCCAGGGGCGCCACTCAAAAGGGGCGCATTTTAGAGTATACCCGCTAAAACAAATATGAAGTAACCTGACAGGGACTCCTGAATACCTAGATACGCCTCTGGGTCCGCCTTAAATAAAAATTGTATCTGGCAAAAACATCGGGTACCCGGCATTTTCGACCATTCTCAAACACTACTTGTAATGGCGATCACGCTTTGGAAACAGTTATTCAAATTTTCGAACAAACTGCTTACGTTAGTATAGCAACATGTAGGTCTAATTGTATAAGAAAACTGCTGTGAATTTGATAGTAATGTGATTGAATAGGATTTCGTAACCAATGGCTAGATTTGTTATATTTAATTTTACTTCCATGTAAAGTAGTACCTAAAAAATCTCTCTTGCCGCGCAAATTGATAGCACTGTTTTGAAATGAGAGACAAGAATACAGTATCTATTTTATTAATTATGTTTCCCACGCGGTGCAACAGCAGTTAACCTTTCAACAAAAAGTTCGTCTTCAAAGGAATGGAAAGTTGCCGTAAAAAATGAAGTGAGCTTTTAATTGTGGAGCTCTAGTAACACACAAAATTAAAAAGCCTTAATATTACTCATTTGAATTCATATTACTTCGAAAGAGCTAATTCTACTTGTATTAATTTTGAAGTGAGCCAATAAATACTTGATTTTATTGTAGGTTATTGAAAACAACTAAGGTTGTATATTACAGGGATATGGCTCGCAAAAGCAACTGAAAGAAGCACTTTTTGGAAATCAGCTACAAGATTAGATTATGACGCACATGCCAATAACCGATTAGTGTTATTCTTTAATATTTCAATAGTCCGAATTGACAGTTTTTGCAGTATCTGTAGATGCGAACAGCGGCCTTCCCCTTCTCAAGTTTATCTGCATGCATAAGACACGATCGAAGAGGTTCGAACTGAATTATGCTATGACAGTCATTCGGAAAAATACTGGTAAGCAGTGGGACTGTTAGTGGGTGATGGAACTGAGGCTATCACTTGCTACAGAGACCATGACCCGCACCCACTTGCTTCTGTCGTGCTTCTTCGACTGTGCTGGGGGCAGGATAAGTGCGATAGTTGTTGCGTTCGATTGCGTATATCATTTGAAATTTTACTTCATATCGTGTGATCATTTTTAACACTGCTCGTCACAATTATAACTATGAGTTATTGCATTAAAAAAGGCTATCGACAGAAAGCATTGTGAAATGAATCATGGCCACAATATATAAAGCTATTATAGGAAAATGTTTTTATAAAGTAAATAGTAATCTATTTAAAAAGGAAAAAAATATTTAGTTTCCCTACGTCAAAATAATTGTCGATTTCGACCTAATGCATTCGAAATTCCAGACGCAGCACTGAAGCTACGTCTGTCATTTGTGTAATAACGCAATTTTTCCATTAAATATTCATTATATATTTATCTTAATTACATTCATTAGATAGTTATCACGTATTATATTTTAACTTTTATGGAATGTCCGAAAATTTGCTTCAGAAAACTCATTACGAAAACCGTAACACATGTCTAAACAGTAACACATGTCTAAACTGAAATTGGGTTTACATTTTCTAAAGAATGTAATTAAAAAATTATAACTTCATTTCCCTTAAAAAACTAGTGGAAAAAATATTGAAGATCTATCAGTGCAAACTTTCAAGCGTTCGCGACCTTGAAAAAGAATTTCGCGAAATTAATATTCTAATAGCAAATTTTAAATCCTAACGCCCAACGTGTATATTTGCTTTAAATAGAAAAACGTAATGAGGTAAGATGCTGGACCTATCTTGACTCAAATTTCAGACGTCAAACCAATTTTTTAATTTCCCCTTTTTAAACACACACAAATATGCCGTTAGTCTGTTTCAAGTTTAAGCTTAGCTAAGAACCAATTGATATTCACCGACATTAAAGATAATTTCGTTTTGTCTTCAATTTACTAGAAAGAACGCTGTTTAATTGTATTAACTATGTGCGTAGCTTTAGTTCTTGATGATATATTACGTATTCCTTTTTTGCAGACTAAGCTATCATTAAAATTTTATTAATATTTCTTAGCTGTTTTGGATTAAGTTTTAATTTTTCGTTATGAACCATTTTACAATATGAGAAAGATATTTTACAAACCAATTTTTTTGTTTTATTTTCTGCCATTAATAACTTTCGGTTTGTGAAAGGCATTTGCAAGGGGAAAATGAGAACCACTGATTTAGAGAAATATTACGAGAAGATTTGCTGACTGGTGAAACACACTGTAACCTTTTGTATTGTGAAACATGGTCTCTGTAGTGTTTCTGTCATATACTGCACAACACAAAATAATCCCGCGTTGACATATTGTTAATGAAATTGGTCACATTGAAAGGACGTTTGCATTGCCTATTGCCGTAAATCAAGTCGAGATTAACTACGAACTAGAAGATCTCTGAAACCAGTCTGTTTTTGTAATTCCATGTGGTAATGCGATGTGGTACTTCGATAGTATCGCTGTGTGGCCTTTTGGCCAACGTGATGAGGCAACTGCGTCTTATCTAAAAAGTAATTTAATTTTTTTTCCATCTTAAATGTAGACAAAATTATTTATCTCAATGATGATTATAGAAATTTGAAAATCCCCAACATTAATTTACGTCAGATTCCACCGATTAGGTCAGTTTCGTAGTAACGACTATGTAGTACAAGGACATATATAGAACATATTGAACAATAGTAAGAATATTGCTTCAATGCTTGTCGGCAGTTTAAAATTTCATTAAGTCTTTTCAGAATTATTTTCAGTAATACTAGTGAAAGGATTCCTAAATGTCTATCACATGAGAGGCGTCTATGCATACGAAACATAGCTATGAATACTCTTACGGACATTGTATTCATAGCTGGACGTTTAGTTCACAAGCAAATGTGCATATTTAAAATGGGTGTGAAGTTTTGGAAAGGAACATAGTTCGTTAGACGAATGACCCTAAGTGAACGAATGCAAATCACAGCAAGGAACAGAACGTCATAATGGTTATGATATAAATCTTGATAATTATTGTGCATATAACTAATCTAATTTTAACTTTTAATCAGTATTATTATAAAATATTTTCTAAGAAAGCAATATTAAAAATTACGTCATTGTGCAATTATTTCATGAATGAAATATTAAAATTGTTCTGTTCTAAAATATAAATAATACAATTTGTTTGAAATTTATTAAACAACTTAAAAATGATTGTCTCCTTCGAAACGTATTGGCAGTTTTGGTAAATCATTACATCTTAATTTTATTTCTTTACATTGTACGGTACAGTATTAAAATAACATTTGTGTACACTCTTTTCTTTTTAAGTTAAATAATTAAACTGCGCGTGAGAAAAACATGTATGATGGCGACCCCCAAATTGCCATATTGTTTGCTCCTTTCACCTCATTCACAGTGTAGCCACTGCGCATCCCTTGATTTATACAAAGACTCCGTACCTTGTAAGCGTAGGCGATCATTCCACCCTTCATGAGCATAGCCAGCAGCAGAGCTCCGTGTCCCTTCTTGCCGCCCTTGCTGCCGATGCCGCCGCCACCGCCGCCGCCGCCTCCGCCTTCCTTACGTGCTCCTGCGCAAGCAAATCTCGAAATGGGAGCACATTCTCGAGATTGCTCCATAGGCCAAACAGCGCTCAGGTATCAGAAGCAACGTGAAGGTATGGATATCAGTGAAGTGCAGGCCGATTTTCTATTGCAAATATTTTAAAATCAGTCACGATGAAAAAGAGTTCGATACAAAAAGCTTTTGTATACAGTGAAACCTAATAACATTATAGAATTTATAACATGGCGCAATGTTTTTAAAGTTATGGCAATCAATCTGGATGCTCTTTATTGTCCTTAAAACGGGATTGAGAACACCAGGTTTTTTTCTTAAAAGAGTTGTTGAAACATTATACACATCATGATATATCGTTAGAATAGTTAGTGAGGCATGGGGAGAAAAGATATCATGGGGACCTAGAAACGGAGCCCGGGACCATCCCAAAATTTGTTCAATGAATGATGAGAAATTAACAGAAAACCCGACAGCGATGGGAGACACAAGTCCAAATGATATTTACAATGCATCTTTTTCATTGCAGATGATCTTTACATTAACGACTTTTCGAATTTGCTTATACAACTTACTGGAGAATATAAGATGCAAAGAGCCCCTGATTAACTATTATTATGAACGAGTTCTATTTTTCTTTTTGATATTAATCATAGTCTGATGGTTTATATATTTCCGATTATTATTGGTCCGCGGACTACTGATTGATAATCACCACCTTAAGAATCACGGGACCTGAGCGTAGCCTAGGGCAAGTATGGACACTTCCCCGCTAACTAGAAATTGGGTAGAAGCACACAAGGGGAAATGAACGTACAAAATATATGAATCCATGAACTAATGTTTTGAAAAACAATCAAATGTTTATTGGAATCATTAAATATCCACTATGAGTGTTTACTTTATTGTAATGTAAATATTGTTAAAACTTGAAAACTTTAATTGAACTATATAAATTACGAGAGCTCTACTACTTTTCGTTTTAAACTATATATGTATATATTTCTTAATTATGACACTAACTACAGATACTTTGGATTAATAAAAGATCTCAAAATGTCCCTCGTGACAAATCCTGAGATTTACCCAGAAACATTTTGTTTCATTAAAATTTGCCTATCAAGGCCCACTGCTGACTGCACCGAGAAATGTGGGGCGAATAATGCGTAAAATTAACAAAAATTTCTGAAATCTAGGCGCACGTTGCACTGAATGGTGTGATAAGCATCGATTGGTTAAATTTCACTGTTTCTTTCAACGAAAATGAATGCGGAAAAAATTGTGTGCAAAATGACCCTTACTTGTATGAAACGAGTACTAATGAACAATATAAAAATACTATTTCAAGGAGAAACCTAGAGTGATATGCCTGAAGAGCCTGGCCAAGTATGCGTTCCCAGAAGCGGATACTGAAGAAGCTGACCTCCAAAGCCAAGATTTTTTTATAGTTTCTCTTCGTTCACTTTGAACAATTGGGGAGTAGACACCAGCAGAGGTGACTGTCTCAGTAGTGGCCAACTCAAACACAAGACATAAAATAATAAAATTTGGAAGCTTCCCACTTGCTTCAAGCTTGCAGAATGTTGAGTTTGGGACTTCTAGTGATGAACTGAGCAAATATTATTTATTTATTTTCCCTCCTAATATTTAAAGAATAAGCCCAAAACCTCTTATTAATTACATATTGACATGGACATTATACATTGGCATATTGACATTATACATTGGCACTGCAAAATGTAACGTGAGCGGTTATTTTTTATGCTTCAAACATGTTGAAAGTAGTCTTTCGAGTGCCCATTATCGACCATTACCATTATCGAATCACGTTTCTATTACCAAAACTGCCGTTATTAAATGTCCACTACTGAAACGAAATCTGGGTTTGGGAATAAATTTAAAATAATGCTACAAATTGAAAATTGGCCATTGTAGGCAACGGATCTATTCAGAAAGAGGTACGCAAATCTCCCCTAAGTTTTATGTAATGAATTGAATGCTGGAGTCCAAGAATTTTAAGAAAACTACGAAAATGTTTTGAATTGTGGCCATTACTAGTGCATTTATCCTATAGAAAGATTACGATAAGAGGGACCGCTTTGACGGCTACTGCTGGTAATGTAACCTCAGGTTATGTCCACACGCTTAATTCGTCATTGATTTGTTTACAATTAGCTCATTTGCAAATGGCTTCATCAGTACCCCCTATCAATGTCATCGCCATTCATGACGTCCATTTGTTTCCCGAGCTGTCAAAGTGGTCCCTTCTGAGAGTAACTCCTCTACTACATACTTACCTCCTCACATTCCCAGGAGTCTTTCCAACATGAAAATACATTTTTTCTTTCAAAACTACGTTTGAGTGGTTCGAACTGAAATTGCTACCTCCCGCTGAAATACGTGCTGTACATAGATTTTTCTATAGTGGACAATGGCATTAGGTCATTGTTACACGTCCTATCTCATAAAATGATTCTCTGTTTTTAATTCACGAACGTCCTTCTCAACGGGGTCTTGGCTTCAGAAGTTTGCTTACCGCTGTTAAACATCTTCATTTTTTTCAAGACAGGAAGTGTAACGATGCCCTAATGTCATTGGCCACTATAGCAAAATCGAAGTGTTGCGCCGCACAGGCTCCCCTTCGTTACCTTCGCCCTCCTCGGCGGGCAGCAGGCCGGCGAGCAGGCGCGGCACGCTGAGGGAGACGGCGCGCGAGCGCAGGAGGCGCGCCACGTGGTCGGCGAGCAGCTCGTCGAGGCGCGCTTGGCGGCGGCCGGCGTCGGCGGGCAGCGCGCGCGCCAGCGACTCCTCGTCGCCCATGGGCGCCCCGGACCCCGCCGCCTCGCCCGTCCCTAAGGGCACAACGGCAACGCTATTATTCTAATAGCAAATTTTAAATCCTAACGCCCAACGTGTATATTTGCTTTAAATAGAAAAACGTAATGAGGTAAGATGTTGGACCTATCTTGACTCAAATTTCAGACGTCAGACCAATTTTTTAATTTCCCCTTTTTAAACACACACAAATATGCCATTAGTCTGTTTCAAGTTTAAGCTTAGCTAAGAACCAATTGATATTCACCGACATTAAAGATAATTTCGTTTTGTCTTCAATTTACTAGAAAGAACACTGTTTAATTGTATTAACTATTTGCGTAGCTTTAGTTCTTGATGATATATTACGTATTCCTTTTTTGCAGACTAAGCTATCATTAAAATTTTATTAATATTTCTTAGCTGTTTTGGATTAAGTTTTAATTTTTCGTTATGAACCATTTTACAATATGAGAAAGATATTTTACAAACCAATTTTTTTGTTTTATTTTCTGCCATTAATAACTTTCGGTTTGTGAAAGGCATTTGCGTTTGCATTTGCATTTGCGATTGCGCTGTAAAAGACGTTTGGAAAATATCTTGCACCAAGAAGGTGACCGACGTGGTTGAAGATCTTTGAACTTTTTTGTTGCTTATTTAAGGTCGCTTTTTAACCATTATGGTCATATAGCGACCTCTGGAATTAACATTGGGGGTAACGGTATCGGATCCGTACAAACACAAACATCTATGCCCCTGGAGGGATTCGAACCCGCGGCCCTTCAGGCACGAGGCAGCTACGATTCGTCAGCCTTAGCGACCTCGGCTATCCAGGCCGAATTTGATCTTTGAAATAGGAAGTTTTGGCAAAGAAGTGTGACGAACGTATTGCATTTCGTCCACTATTTTATGTAGTTTTACTCGCGATCGTTGCGTTTGTGCTACTCCATATTCGATAATATGTTGAATTCGGAAGAAAAAGAAAAAGGTAGAGAGGAAACATTCGTGTGTTAGAGAATGGGTTGCACGTCGTGAAACATCGATTATACTGTAATTCAAGAGTTTCGAAATGAAGACCCGAAGACGTATGTGAATTATCTGAGGATGGACGAGGCAACATTAATTATTCTTAGTCGTTCTTCTTCCTTCTTTAAAAATTGGGTTATCTGGTTTTGAAGTTCAACTTCAAGAATATTAAACTTTAATTTTGAAGTTTAATTTCAAGAATAATTTTCAATGCCCTGCATTTTTTCACTTCCCGGAAAATTGTGTCATAGGCATCAATTTATTTTGTTTTTATTGTTTGTAGTCCGAATGGACAGTTCGTTATAAAAATACTAATTGCACGAATTCTAATGTTACGAGACAGAAAAATCGGTACACGACATTCCACTTCATTGGGTTCTTTAGCGTGTACGGTACTACATTATTATGGAAGTTGTAACAGCTAACTCGTAACAGCTGAATGTACTGGTATCACTAAACCACTCGCAGGTGGAAATAATTCGAATCTAAATTCAAACCAATAGGGTATGCAATATTAAGAATTTAGTGAAAGCAGTGCTGTACCAATATATTTCGAAACAATAGAGAAGGCTGAGTCATTAAAGGAACGGTGAGAAAGTGCGGCGATGAAGCGAGATGACTTGGAATTGAAGGAACGCTGATCAATTGAAAGGATACGTCGAGTCTTTTTTGAAAAGTTGGATACATTTTTGTGTCCGTATATTACTGTGGCTTAGTTACGTAACACTGAATGGTGGAAGAGATGATTTGCCAACGCTAATGCAGAGTGATTTGTACCCATGTTTTTCTTCTTTTACTATTTTCTCTTTTCTATCGAAATAGTTGCCTCACGATTCGCATTGATCAGCACCATCGAAAGTAAAAATTATTTATTCACATGTCAGAATAGTCAGGAGATGTCAATGAGACATTCAGTAGTGCTTGGACAGCCGGATGGAGAAACGGACGGGGAATACTGCTGACTCGTTTTACCCATTAAGTTCACCCTGCCCAGTTACAACAGAAGCGCCCGAGCAATGCCCCAACCGACATGAGCAAGAGCAGAGGCCAGCTCGATCCCCACCTACATATCCAAGAATAGAGCCATCTTTCGTCAAAATATACGGCTGATTAAAAATCATCAAAAGGAATAATTTAAAAAAAACATCTTTTGATATGGTCGAATGAATTTGAGTTTTTACACTTAAATATAATTAGCGCTCGACTTTTCATTCAAAATCTCATTGGTGGCGGTATTTCCAAAATATAGTTTTTGACCCAATCTGAGTGTTCTTTCATTGGATTAAAGCGACATTTCACATCACTTTCTTGTCAGTGTTCAATGTATTGACAAATCGGGGCCTATCAATTCCGCGATAAAACGAACGTTTTCTTAGAGCAATAAAATTTGCCAGAAATGGTTTTTATTCACTAATTACACGCTTCTGATGCAGTTCAAGGCCGTTCGTGTACTCCGATTCAAGGGCATTCGAATTATACAAGAAGAGATAAAAGCTTCAAACGTCAGCCAATCGCCAGCTCTCCCGAATTGGCCCAGATAAGATAACACTGACAATAATAGATTTAAAATGTATCTCGAAATGGAAAATGGAGGACGCTTGAAATCTGAAATATATTTTGTCGGTCAAAGACCCTACCCGGGACTTATTTAATAAGTTTCATTCGCTTTTCAACTAACTATAAAAGGAAATTACAACAATAGAGAAGATATTGATCCATGAATCGTAAAAATAAATATATTAATAGCTTTCTATAAGTCGACAACCAATATACTTTTTGGTTTATCTTGAGTGTCCTTTCTTTCAATAATGATATGGTTAAGTTCAGTATCAGAAAGCCTCGTAGCAGGGGTAGTTTCCAACACACGATGGAAATCTATTGTTCAAATAAAATTTAAGATTGTCATTCCAGAATATGTATTATTATAATACTTGCTTCTCCCTCGGCATTATCCAGTATTATCAAGTGGCTCTTCATATAAGTATGCGCATGTGCTATCTTGTTCGAATGCTGTCGATATTCATTATTTAATTTGCGTCATACAAACGTGATGTTAATATTTAATATGACAATAATCAGACATGTAATGTCATTAAGTCTTTTGGGTGAGAATAACAGTTCAGTATTTAAAAACCATATATTGAAATAATTAACGATTCGTATTTTGAAGTAATCCATGTGTAGAATATTTGGTACATCATTCAAAAAATCTGTTTAACAATTAACGAGTCTTAATACCTGATACGCAGAGAAATATAGACAATGAATGATCATATTTTGCTATGTTGTTTTAATAGGATACAATTGATTTTAGTACAGTGTAAGAAGTAATTAAAAACAACACCAATAAATTAAAATTACCATTTGGATTGTATAATTGTAAAGAACCTGTATCAAGTATTGTACTTCAGCTTCTGGGTCAATGACCCCCATCTCGATCAGGTTTTTGTCCAGTTTCCCTGATCCTCGAGCAAATGAGGAGATGGTCTCTTGTTTTGCTTCTGGACATAAATGTAACTTCAAATTAACTTCTCCCCATAGCACATATTTGTTTTTGACGTAAATAAATAAAATTTGTTTCCAGGTCGATCCTTGATTTTATACACAAACTTTCAAGTGGTCGCAGTCATGAAATAATGGAATGAATTCTTCTTTCAAACATACTCGTAGCTTTTGTACGCTCTATCATGCAACCAACAAATAAATGAAAATATGCAGTCTTCTTCGCGTCTGTCGAAACGTCGAAAGAGATCGAGACACAACGCCTGTCACACTTGCAGATCGTTAACTGCTCGCAGGCATGACGAGAAGGGAATGGGTGTGTGTGTGTGGCGTGACGAAGTCTGCTCCGCGTGACGAACTTGGCTTAGCGTGGCGTCACGTTAGACTTCCGAAATGTGTTAATTCGTGTCTCCAATATGAAGGAAGTAGATTGTAAAATGTTTCATATATTATATTATGAAGATGCACGGAAGCAACAGACCTTCAGGTCAGAAAGTCGTGGTGTAAGTAGGTTATTGGAGTTATTCCAAGACAATTAATTTGTGCTCAGAATATTTTGTCGCGTACTACGGTAGTTAAATTACCCGAGAAAGGCTTTGGTTTCTTGAAATAGAACTAGTAAGTACTGGTAATTGCGAGGGCACCTCACCTTTAGGGAAAGAGACTGTCATTTTGTATCCGCTCAGGAGTCTCGTACATTTCAAAGGCCGTGTGCTATTGGGTCTTCACGGGTTGTGATTGATGGAATACGTATTCCGAAATGGTGTTTTAAGAGACAGATATAATAAGTGTTTCTTGTTTTGTTCTTTGTGAGTGTAAAAATCGGAAGGAAAAATTAAATCAAGGGTAGTAAAATCATTGCCGAAAAAATAAATAAACATTCGTTTGCACTATTTCTTTTTTTCACAAATTTATGTCGTTTTCAAAATGAGTCTACTATAAACATTACCGATTAAAAGTTACATTTTGCCTGGTATGGCATGTTCTTTTGATTTCTTAGGGTTGTCGGTAAATAGTAAGAAAAACAATTTTTTAATAAATAAATAAGAAATGTCATGTTTTAAAATGGAGGCAAGAAAAAATATATCTTAAAACCTTTTTTTAAAATTTGTGTTTATAAAATAGAAGAAAGAGGAATAAAGGAAAAATAAAAAGAACCAAAATCTTACAATCTCTAAAAAAGGTATCAAAGTACAAATCAAAGTAACCATTAACAAGAAATGAAGTCGCATGTGGAGAAGATGAAACAGACGTAGACCGAAAATATTTACGGTATGATGATGGTGATTGGATTATGGACTCTCTGGCACGGAAAAGGGAAAAAATGCAAGAAGACGACGAAGGGAATCTTTTGTCATATTCAAATTTGCCTTCATATACAAATTTGCACTTCGTAAAAATAAATTAACACACATTTTAACTTTGGGACACGGTTGTCTGGGATAATAAGATAAACATCTCACCATATGAATGAAACCAAATAAAATGTCTATAGAAATATCGAGGTATAAGCTTCACAATGTAAAAATACAGTGGCCACTCAAAAATTGCTACATGAATGTTGTACGAACGTCCTTCCATTTCTTATCACCCACTATATCTTATGTATTAATATTTTCACCTCGTGAAGCTTACAATGTTTCGGCAAATCAGATTGTATCACAAAAAAGCATCAGATAACATACTTCTGTATAAGAGTATTTTTCGTTTATCAAAAATAATATAAATATGTGTTTGGCTTTTAAAGCTATTCGATTTTTTGAACATTTCTCTATCTGTTCGGGATAGATTTAGTGTAAAATTTAGTACATAATTACATATTTAATTTTTTTCTTAACACTTAGTTTTCGTTAACAGATTGAACTTGAACTGATTTCTTTATCCGATTGTAAGACGCCGTACGTCGATAAGGTCAAGATATTTCATTTGTATATCGTACGCTTTAGATTAGGTAGATGTATGACCAAACTATATCGAGCAATGTATATTATTAATTTCCAATGCGCGTAGAAATTGAAAGAAAACAATGCAACCTCTGACCTTTTGAGAAGTATCATTGGTTTTGATAGATACACGGAACTCGAAAAAAGCATCGATATTACTAATTTTCAGTGCGCACAAATTGAAAGATACAGCCTCTGGCCATGTGAGGGGTAATGATCCATGATTTCGTTAGATTCCATGAAACTCAGGAAAATCCGGAAACGTTTCGATTTGGACTAAAAATGCAATATTTGCTTGTGTTATTCTGCACATGCTCATACTATGTGTACCGATTGAATTCTCATACGCTGTGCGTCACTACTTAGGACACGGTTGATGGCATGAGATCGCAAGTCTCCAATGAAGAGGCAGCTTTCCATTCAGTATTTACTATTCTCGTGTCCCGTAATGGAACAGCATTTTTTAATATTCTTGATATATAAATATCTGTTGTACTGTATATATGTATGTATGTACTAAACTCTGTTATAGTAATATTCGTGAAGATTGCTTTTGTTAAAATATTTCATTTATTGTTGTGTTATACGAGGGTATTTTTTGTAAAAGTGTGAGTGCTGTATTTTGGAAAACTGTTCTTTATGGTATTTGTTCAGTAGCATTTTCGCTGCTGGAGGCCACTACTAAGAAACATTTTTGTTATGAGAGGCGAGATCGGCAAAGGGGCTACTGGAAATATTTCCCACCGCCGAGTCCTCACATAACATATTTTATCTTCTCGTGTAGTTAGTAAAGTTGTGAGATGTATTTCGTGGTGAAGTTTGTGGTGTTGAAACGTGGGATTGGAGAAGGAATATCTTGTAAATTTCAGATCTCAATTGATTATTACTTATTTATGCAATATTTTTCAGTCTTAAATGAGTAAATCGGAAATATTGACTCGCACTGCCAAATGCTCATTTGGTTGTATGTCCCGTGAATGCAAGAGGGTCGAAAATAGAGTTAATGTCACGTTATCATAATATTTGGGCAACATTGCATATGGCAAACGTTAGTCATGTTTTACATACAGACATTACTTAATTTCTTAAATTTCTCAACTTCATAAAGATGTCAGTTTAAAAAGAAAATCACGTAATTGTTAATAAGAGAGATGGGATTTAGAATTATCTAATTATATCACTATGAGGAGCGTGATGCAGAAATTTGAACTTTCAAACAAAATATAATCGGTTCTAATTTGATTCGACATACGTTTCTGACATGCATACTTATATATACTATAAACAGCGCCCATACAGTACACATAAAAAGCGCCGTCACATTGATTCCCATAACTGAGAAATATGAAAATTTCTGTCAACCTACACATTCAAAAATATTTTACTTTTCTTCATATTTGGGGATTTGACCTATCACACATTTTCATGAGACTGTTTCCTTCTATCCAGTGTAAAGTTAATAAATCAATGACTCGCATCCCGTACTGGAATGGGACGTAAGGCGAAAGAATAATCATTTTCTTTAATACGAGAAAATTGTGATGATAAAAGGCAAAAGAGACTCTCACATACTGCCCTGAATCCCTAAAGGGAATGGAGTTGACCATTTGGTAAACTGGGTCACTCGAAACCAATGTCCACACGTAATGTGAAAAGACTGGCTTCCGGAGAGGGGATTCCAGTTTCCAGTAGGTGATTATCAGATAATTAGAAGTTCACGGTCACCGATTTGCGCGTGACCATTCCTTCCGTCCCCTCATTTTCCAAGGCCTGGACGTAGAACTTCCCATTCCATAACCACGTCCTCGAACGAGAACATGCCTCCGTTGCACGTGGTAAATCTTGGCCTTCTGTGAACTTGCGCGCGGGGTGTGGAGGAACACCAGGATGATATGTTTGTGACGTGATGATTCTGATTCCTCCCGATCCAATAACAACATTTTTACAACTTTGATCGTAGGCATTAATGAAGAACTAAATAAGTGAATTAAAAAACTTGAAAAGGAAAAGAAAGATGCAGGGATGCAGAAGGAAAGATTCAGAGAAGATCGAAAGATCACGACTTGGACCCAGACTTCCCACACTTAAAAACAAAAACAGCCTGATCCGGCTTTGTTAGTGATAAACGTTTCCATTGTACATCCAAGTGATTTTATTGTGAGAAATGTACCAGTATTGTCATGTGCAATTACCTGTAAAAAAATATTTTTGCTAGTTCTTTTAGTGTGTTAAAATTAAATGATTTTACAGCTAAAATAAGTCTCCTTACTTTAGGTAATATTCTTTCAGGATTTTCAAAATTGTTAGGAATAGATTCTTTACCGATTTAACATTTAACGCTTAAAAAATCAAAATATTGATGTTATATTGGACATCACTGATTACTGCACAAAAGTTAAGACTTCAAAATAATAGTCAAAAGTTAGGGAGAGTATTCTTCAGCTATCGTCATATTTATAAGAGATCAGGAAATATTCAGCAACATTCTAACGTCTCCACACGTCTCTATAAAGGTACAAATAAACACTAAATTATTCATATGCTTTTAACTTTTAAGAAACATGCTGTAAATACTTGCCCCAATCGTACACAAATATTCAATCAATTTCAAAGAGAAGACGGCAATTTCATGATGTCAAGAAAATGTCCGTGGTGCTCGAATCATAGGTGTTTTTTATGAGTGCAACTGATCCACTGGGACGTCGGATAGTGAATCACTGCATGAAGTACCACTGGATTGTACACTGTTCAAGGATGTTATCGATATAATTGGACAGCTCCCGTGATCTCGATAGACCTTGGCTGCGACCCGAACTTGTCACCGGAAGTGGTGTAATGGAATTGGATGACTCCTCGAAATATACATAAATTTTGTGTAGTCTTAAAAAACGGAAGTGTGAATGAGAATACATGAACATTCAAATTCACGATTGAAGTAGGGTCAATCCTTGCTGATTAAATAATCCAAATGATCGGGCATTCTCCCACACAGCAACGCGACACAGGTTCGAGCACCACGTCGATCTCGCTTCTTCACGACCGTCCTCTCCCTCCAGGCGCCATCTGGACTTACCTTCGGATCGCACCAGCGTCAGTCCTTCCGTGATGGGCAGGGAGTCCTGGGACAAGGCGCGGTGCATCACCTTGATGGCTTGCAGCTTGAGGCAGCCCAGGGCGTCGGCCTGGCCCTCGCACTGCTGATAGGTGCCGTACACCAAGTCCAAGCCGGCGGCCGCGTTGGCAGACGACGACGCCGAGGACGACGACGACGCCGCGGCCGGCACCACGTGTGCGGCCATCAACGCCGCCGCCGCCGCCAACGCCGCCGCCACCACCGCACCTGCACACCGCTGCTGCATGCTGCCGATGCGTCTGCGATGCGATGCGATGCGATGCGAACGGAAGAGGAGGCCGAGGGAGTGTGTGGCTGGCGAGGGGTTTGCACCCGCTCTTATAGCGCTCGCCGGCCTCCCCGTCGCGCTGGGCTGGGCGGGCGCGCCGGCCGCGCGAAACGGGGCCGACGCGGTGCCGGGGATTCGGGGCTGCAGGAGCTCCCGTGCCCGTCCCCGCACCCGCCCCTTCCCCCCCCCCCCCCGCCCCTGCCCCGCCCCGCCCCGCCCCGCCCACCACCTGTCCAGCAGCGCGCGCGCCCGGGGTGGAGAGACGAGCCAAGGAACGTTTTTATGGGCTCAGGCACAAAATGAGCCTTTTGTTGCGAGCCGAATGAGCCTGTTGATTTAGTGTCAATTCAGCGACAACTGGAACACCCGCGTGTGAATTAGCTGGGTAATTGCAACATTAAATTCCGCCGTAAGTGAATATTCCTACTAAGAAGCTTTAGGAAAATACACAAAACGCAAGGACAGTCGGAATTTGTTGAATAAGAGACAGTAATAGTATTAGTTGGCAAATAAACAGCTATAATTTGAAACAATTCAACGATTTGTTTTGATTTATTTAGTCAAAAAATAGTAAAAACCTAGGCCCTATGTGACGTATGGGGGAGATGTAACAAATAGATGTATGATCAGTAGTATTTCACATGTGTAGATTATCTTCCTAATGATTAAATGACGAGGAGTATGGAGGCCGTCAGCCTTATTTTTCCATCGATTTATAGATATAAAAGGTTATGATATCGTAGTGTGGTAAATCTAACAGCTACACCTGATGAAACCCAACACAGTGCTCCTCGATTGATTTTATAATTTTCTGTGAATGCAATATTCTGCCTCTTTAGAAGAAAGAGGTAATTACTGAGAAATATTGAAAATATACTATTTAAATATTCTTTAAGATTTTAATAAAGTTATATTTTAGTGGTGAATATGTAGGTATTCTAATATGTTTCGTGGGTAGTGTTAATTTTATTTGTTTTACTTTGACACATCATAGAACATTTCAAAGGCGATGTTACTCTGATTATTACGAAATCCGAGATAGTACAGAAAGTATCGTATCATATTTCTTTTTGTCTGTATGTTCCAAGTAATCCGATTATCGAAGAATTTCTCTGAAAAATTTAATATACAATATTATAGAAAACAAATGCAATCTCTTTCTGTTGATTGTGCGAGTAGCATGTTTTGAATTAGAATTGTCTCTTAGAATTAGCTTCTTCGTAGCCTTGCTACAAAACAATGCTATAAGTCACATCTATTATTTTCTGACTGATTACTTTCTGCCCTCTAATTCAGCAAGTATTCCAGAAAGCACGTTTTTCATTACATTCTAAACGACTAGGTTAAAGAGACAGCTTTTCTCAGGACATCCCGCACCTATCTTTTTTTTCATCGCGATTTATTTGGTACATTGAGCAACTGCTGAGATGGTCCCTCGCTTTGCTTCTGAATGTAAATTTAGCTTCAATAATTGCCAACGTTTTCTTGAGCTCTGAGTGGCATTAGTGGGAAAGTTAGTTATTTCGTCAGCAGTGCCATCAAATAATCGTTCTCCGTGTTGTTGCGGTGGCAAGTGGATACCTTCACCTAAAGCACGGAATAAGAGGCAAAATCTGTAGCGTATTTTCCGCTGCAAATAGTTTCGATTACTTCGAAGTGAATATTTCTTGTTATAGAATGTGGCCAAACCCACGGTCAAGGACATTTGTTTAGGCCCCTTTTTAACTACTCGGTCTTATAGTGACCACTTTGACTGTTATTTTTCCTTTGGGGTAACTGTAGGAGGAATACAACACGTAAGGACTACACAAAGACATACACATACACACCCATGCCCGAGGCGGGACTCAAACCAGCGATTTTTCCCTCCGATGTAGCCACTGCACTACTGCCTTAGTGATCTCGGCTATCCGTATCGGCATTGATGCCTTTATTATTCAACTCAGTGCAGTAAAAGAGCCGGCATAGGAATTCTGTAGCTCTAAAAAAATTGTAGAGATTATATTTCTCTCGCATTCATCACATACTTTTTAACATTTTTGGCGTTAAATAAAAATAAATAAAGTTAACACAGATTATGTCTGTGGAGGCAAACGCTGTGCACAATTTGAAACGTCGTGGAGTCCCGCGAGGTAACTTCGTGAAGGAATCAACTTACTACCGCAAGAACATGAAGAGCAATAGTAGGAACCCTGCGTGGGCTACAATACCACACTAACACTCATTCTACCAGGGGGCACTAGTCCCGGGGTGGGCACCTTAGCTATTCGCTTCTATCCGCACCCCCCTGCTGGCATACGAGTACCGCCGACTGGCTGTTATCCGGATCCCGCCGGCACCCAGTTTGCCCTCCCGGCAACCTCTCCATTCGTTTCTCGGTTGGAGCCGCCCTGCCAGCTCAGAGCTACTAGCTTTCCGGGCTAGTAGCGGAGTCGAATCAATGCGCCCCTCACATGCGCCTGGAACAAGTCCCTCCTCTTTGCCCAGAGTATCGGGCCACTGCCAAGTCGAATCCAAGAGGAGACCACCCGAACTAAGGTTCGGGCGGCTTGGGGCCCCAGACATCTCTATGTGGATTGCAGAGAAGTCCAAATAATCTCCTCCACCCGATCTTGCCCAAAGTCGACGCACCATAGGCCCGACTGGTGGGATACCGTTCAAGCCCGGCAATCAGGAGCTTAGCATCGCCTACTCGCTGCCTCCACATTCAAGCTATCGACGTGAGTGCGTCCGGGTGGTCGTCTGCAACTCTCCACCAGGGACAGTGACCACGTAGACAGCAGCGATCCCTTCGTGCGGAGCATGGAGGACGATATTTTGAATAATGATATATCCACTGAACTCTTGAAAACGTGCACTGATAGCGATGTGACATGCATGGGCAAAAGAAAAAAAACGGCCATCTCTGCATTCGCTCAAACGATGAGGAAAATATGACAAGAAACGTGTTCGAGATGGGATTCATTGACCCAGAAGCTGAGGTACAATTCTTGTAATTGGCATAATTATTATTTTAGAATTACAGTCGAAATTGTAATTAATACATTGAATGTTATTGTCAAAATCAATATTACTTTCCTCTTCAATTCTCGGTGTAGTATCTAGTTGAATTGAAAGAGTTATGCAGCAGAAAAGATTTTACGTGCCACTTAAACTTGTGAATCTATATGCCACTTCACATAGATAATTTGTAGTGACCAACAGATTCCGTATTAACTTTCCCTGTGCTAGAAATAAAATAAAATGAACGTTTTCCTTAAAATGTTAATAACAAGAAAACTGTTATGGTGCCCTTAATAATCCGCTCCTTTCATTTTCCTTTTACTTCCTAGCGCGCAGCACTCTCGTAATGAGAAATTAATGAGAACCCACGTTCGTACACCGTTTTAGTCCATTTATTAGATGCGGATAAAAAATCTATAAATATGCATCCCATCCCAAAGGGGGCAAGTCCTTACTTTGCAAGCTTGGGTGTGATGGGACATACCGCCCGAGGCTAGAGATCTTGAAGGAAGGAATAACACAAAGTTACAGGTAAAATAAAACGTACTCGAGTTCTGCTTAATGGTCATGAAAATATTCGACATTTAGCAACCAATATGAATGTAATTGCTTTATTTACTTACGTCCATTTTCTCGGAGATGTGATTTTCGAATAGCTCATGGTAACACAACAGTTTAAGATAATAAAGTAACTCGTTGAAAATGCCATACTTTATTGCATAAGTAAATGTTTCAGAAAGTTCCCCTTTAAGATGAGAATGCGGATTGTGCATTTTTACGGGTGCAATAATGCAATATTAAAGGAATTATGCCCGAAAATTATTCATTTTTAAAAACGTCAATCAAAATATTTCAATGTATAATTTATACTTACGAGTCAAAATCCTTGATTATTAAACGTATGCCTTGTAATATGACTTTATTTGTATAGAACTATTAGTAATCATGTTTCTGGCTGCGAAAATTCACTCTATCCTGTACATGTAAAAAAAAACTCACTGAAGAAACAGGTGTATCAACGAATTTACTGTATTTATTGGAAAAAAGTAAATATTGTTCAAACACATCCGGTCTAGCATTCAGGGTATCTTCATCAGGTTTGATTTGTTATATTCAAAGAAATGAAATTCTTTAATTCTCAAGTGAATAAAAGTATTGTTTCTGTTCCAGCAGGATCCAACCCATTTTATTCCATTGTCTGATCCGAACGATCAGCAAGAATGATCTAAAAGCCTGGAAGGAATCCCACTACACTACTACACACAAAAGGCATGATAGAAACGCAGCGGGACGATATATACAACTCATATCACGTAAGAACTATTTATGTATTGTAATCAAGGTATAAAGGGAGATCAAAATAGTGAAGAATACTAGTATTTTATATCAGAACATAGTTTTTGTTAACTTTCCCGAATATCGAACAAGTAGTAAAAATTATGGCTTTAAAAATAGAGATTTACAAGGGTTCGATTTTTGTTGCATGTCTAATGAAATTTCGCAATCGCGTCCTTAAATGTAATCTCCCACCATATTGTTCTATTGCAGTACAATAAATCTGAGCTTCATTTGTGGGACAATTCTCCTTGTTGCTCCGAAAAGTCGCTCATATTACCCTTCAAACTCTCACGATCTAGCATTTGCATTTTTAGAAACATACGGCATCTCATTTTACCAAATTTCTCCTCTAATTCCTGATAGTCCTGCACTTTGTAGTGGTCGAGGAAATTGCGTTCTCACGGCGATCATGGGAAAGTTTCTCCAAGCTGTAATTCCCTCCTTTCTTCTTTTCTGTCTTGGGATTCTACACACGCACGTCAGGCTTCATAATATCTTTAATATGGGTCTTTACAAGGATTCCATCTTTAAATTAGGCTTACCAAAAAACGCAATTTTATACGGTCAGTTGGTGGGTGGGGGCTTATGGACCAAGTGTCACGCACTCTAGATTCAACAATGATCGGAAATTATATCAGGGAATTTCTTTGCCAAAACTAGAAGTCTAGTGAAAAACGAGCAGAAATCAAAGCCACGTAAATCATTTTACTTTTTAAAGCTGTAGAAACTAGAAAAGTTTTAAACATTTCGGAAATGTTCCTTTAAACATTGTCAAGAACCTTATTTTGTAATGATCATATATTCCAATCGGTAAGTACACTTTACTTGGAAAAGGGTTATAAAAACTTTTTCTTTGGGTATGTTTTTGAACCTATGCATTTGTTAAAACCACGAGTCTGCGTTAACCCAGACCCTGCGTTAAAACCTGGACGACCAAAAAAAAAACTGTATTTTCAGACTTTTTAGGGTTTTTCACTTTAATTCTTTATCATTAAGTTCTGTAGAAAAATTATTCCTAAGGAGTTTAAAGAGGATAAAATTTCCCACAACTTTTCCATTTAACATCTCTTTCTAAACCAATAACGAAGCGAGATACGGCTTTAAAAAACGCTATTTTTTTCATTTCTACAAAATGTGCACAAAATTTCATACATTTTGATATAATAATCAACTTATAATAAATATATTTATTAATACATGTAATTCTGGTTTCTATCTTACTGTCGGTGTAAATATTGCTTCACAAATGTACGCATTGCCGAAAATATCAATATGTAAACTGTAACACCCCCCGGGAGAGAACGCCCGGTAAGCGGCGCCGGTTGTAGCTCAGTCGGTGATGGAAGGAATTGTTGACAAGACACAAAGGCAGTACGAGACAAACACTTTGATCACTGGTAAAATTCACTTTTATTCCTGGGCAAAATAATTTAAAATGCCCCAGGGAAGTTACACTTGTAAATTGAAAAATTAAAAAAAAGAAATGAAAAGAAATGAAGAGATTAATTAGAAAGAAAAGAAAATTAGATGTTAGACATCACAGTAAAGCTTAAAAAACTAGAAAGAATTATCCTTAACATTACAATGGTAATAATAAAAAAAAATTACAAATCAGTGTGCCATAGCGCGGCACTGCGTTACATAGGTCTGACAGGGGTGAATGCCCTGGGTTTATACTGCCTTGGGAACGGTTCTTTTAATGCAGCCGGGACGGACCCGGCGGAGACCAGGGGGGCGGTTGCGGCCTTGGCAGGAACGCAGCGGTGGCAGTGCCACCCCTCTCCAACAGCTGAGCGGCCCTCTCGTGACGTCACCAGTGGAGCGACGGCGTCTGCGGCGCTCAACGGAGTCTGACCGCGCTGTCTGGTAGATTCTGGTAGATTCTGGTAGATTCTGGTAGATTCTGGTAGAACTTGAAGATCGTCGGGATTTTCTCCCGACCTCAGGCACGGAGTAAATAACTATGTGTCCTTCTCAAATACAATTTTGGAAAGTCTTGAAATCCTTCAGATACGTTCGCCTCTCTTCAACGAATAACACCCCCCAGAGAATTTTCTCTCCCTGCTGCAGTCTACTCGCTGCGTCTTGCCCCTTTTAATAAGTCTTTTGGAGGAACACTTGCCTCTAACCGACGAATAATACCCCCCAGAGAAATTCTCTCCCAATTGTTATCAGCCCCAAAGCTCAGGCTCGCACTGAAGTTTTCTAAGTCTTGCAGAGACACACTGGTCTCTCCCCGATGAACAATTACTCCCCAGGAGAAGTTTCTCTCCCGACTGCCCTCAGCTTAATAATGTTCTTCAAGCTCGTTCTGAAATTTTCTAAGTCTGGCATAGGCGCACTTGCCTCTGACCGAAGAATATCCCCCCCAGAGAAGTTTCTCCCCCGACTGCCCTGCGTCTTCTGATTTTTGTAAGTTGAAATTGTATTAGGTCAACTTTTGCCCCCACCCAATTTTTTCGTGTGTTCAAGCTCCTATGATAGTCGCGTCGCTATTGGCCAAAAGAAATGGCGCATTATGTTATTTCAGCCAATTGCGACGGGGAAGCCACGTAAGTTTCAACTCTTTGCGTCACTGTGAGCGCCCAGAATTTTCCTATTCCTTCTAGAACATGCTTGCACAAGACAGGCGTTGTCCGTGAAAGAATTTATTGCTCTGGGATTCCCTGGATGTCGATTTCAAGAGCGTTCTAGAAGGTTCGCAGCTGGCCGGGGCGGCCACGTGCGTCTCGCAGTGAATCTTTCGACGACTGACCCTTGTAACGACTTTCTTAATGTGCCGGGGGCGCAAACGAGTGTCGCGATAAGCGAGGTTGCACGTGCAACGCTGTCTGTTCATTTCCCAACTGCCCTCAGCCTTATGAAATTTTGTATGATCAAATTGGTATCGCTACATTAGCCTTCCCCTTCGAATAAAAAAAAATTGGAGTTCGAGAAATTAAATTTCGAAAAATGAGAATTTTTTTTGTTTAAGTAAAAATTAAAAAAAAATAGCGATACCAGAAGTTAATGCTTTTACCCGTTATTCTAACAAAATTTTATTTACCATTGTAAGTTAGGAATAGAATGCTATTTTTAATTAAATCTAACAAAATTTTAATAAAATGATAAACTTAGAAACAATGGAAAAAATTTGGTGAGGCCAGGGTGGTTTTGGATTTTCTTTCTGTTTGCCCCAGAAACACAGATTCGGTGGAGGAATCCACGAGAATCTCAAATCTAATACGCCTATCAAATTTACCGTAGGATTATTTTCCGTTCCCTTCTTTATTATTTCCGTCACTAATTGTCTTAGATTTTGGCCAATTTCCATCTTTAGATTTTCTTCCCTTTTCCTGATATTTCCCCCGTCGATGATACCTGATTTCTCGAATTTATCATGAATCTGGCTGACTTCTGTGCTAAATTTGGGTTCAATTCTAGTCAATTCTCCGCTCATTTCTGCCCTAATCTCGGTAATACTTCCGATAACTGGCTCGCAGCACGCTTCAATTTTGCTATCACCTGCTTGGAGCTTCTGACTAATTTCTGACTGAATATTCCCAAGATGCGGATTTTCTTCAGCCCTTGAACTTTGTATTTCTTTAACCAGGTTTCCTACACTATTTTCAATTTTATCAAATCTAGCATCGAGACGGTTCTGCACTGTTCCAATCCCACGATCAATTACTGATTCTAATTTCTCTAATTTTACGTCGTTGTCAGCTAAGCTGCTGTTCAGTCGGTCAAATCTTTGCGAATGTTTCGAGAGGATTTCCATACTTTCAGAATGATTTTCTGACATTTGTTTCATGAGGGATTCGTTAACTTCTGACATTTGTTTCATGAAGGATTCGTGATTTTCTGACATTTGTTTCATGAGGGATTCATGACACTCTGAAATCTGTTCCGAGAGGGATTCCGTATTTTCTGAAAGTTTTTTGTTAATCTCCGAAATTTCTGAACTTTGTCCCGTGAGGATTTCCTGAACCTCTGAAAGTTGTTTCGAGAGTTCTGACATTTCTTTCATGAAAATTCGCATGAAGTCATTGAGGGTGATCTCGGGCGGTGATTGTTCCCCTGAACTACTATCTCCTGCCACATCGATACCTGATTCGTCCAGCATTTTGGCTGTTTCGCGTGAATCGCGCACACGGAAGTCACAACACACGAAGCACAACACAACAACACTCACAAACAAAATACAATAATAAAGTAAATCGTTACCAGTTCACAAATTGTTTCTTTCATAACAATGTCCTTCCATCCATTTATAACAAAAATTTAGTTGAATTTAACTTTAAAATTTGGGCGTGGAAAACCTCAATTATCAGGCCGTCGAGCCCCACGGTGGGAAAGCCAATTGTAACACACCCCGGGAGAGAACGCCCGGTAAGCGGCGCCGGTTGTAGCTCAGTCGGTGATGGAAGGAATTGTTGACAAGACACAAAGGCAGTACGAGACAAACACTTTGATCACTGGTAAAATTCACTTTTATTCCTGGGCAAAATAATTTAAAATGCCCCAGGGAAGTTACACTTGTAAATTGAAAAATTAAAAAAAAGAAATGAAAAGAAATGAAGAGATTAATTAGAAAGAAAAGAAAATTAGATGTTAGACATCACAGTAAAGCTTAAAAAACTAGAAAGAATTATCCTTAACATTACAATGGTAATAATAAAAAAAAATTACAAATCAGTGTGCCATAGCGCGGCACTGCGTTACATAGGTCTGACAGGGGTGAATGCCCTGGGTTTATACTGCCTTGGGAACGGTTCTTTTATGCAGCCGGGACGGACCCGGCGGAGACCAGGGGGGCGGTTGCGGCCTTGGCAGGAACGCAGCGGTGGCAGTGCCACCCCTCTCCAACAGCTGAGCGGCCCTCTCGTGACGTCACCAGTGGAGCGACGGCGTCTGCGGCGCTCAACGGAGTCTGACCGCGCTGTCTGGTAGATTCTGGTAGATTCTGGTAGATTCTGGTAGATTCAGGTAGATTCTGGTAGAACTTGAAGATCGTCGGGATTTTCTCCCGACCTCAGGCACGGAGTAAATAACTATGTGTCCTTCTCAAATACAATTTTGGAAAGTCTTGAAATCCTTCAGATACGTTCGCCTCTCTTCAACGAATAACACCCCCCAGAGAATTTTCTCTCCCTGCTGCAGTCTACTCGCTGCGTCTTGCCCCTTTTAATAAGTCTTTTGGAGGAACACTTGCCTCTAACCGACGAATAATACCCCCCAGAGAAATTCTCTCCCAATTGTTATCAGCCCCAAAGCTCAGGCTCGCACTGAAGTTTTCTAAGTCTTGCAGAGACACACTGGTCTCTCCCCGATGAAATAATTACTCCCCAGGAGAAGTTTCTCTCCCGACTGCCCTGCGTCTAATTCCCTTCTGGCCCCGTCTGATGCCCAAGCTCTTCTGAAATTTTCTAAGTCCGACAGAGGCGCACTCGCCTCTGATCGAAGAATATCCCCCCCAGAGAAGTTTCTCCCCGACTGCCCTGCGTCTTCTGATTTTTGTAAGTTGAAATTGTATTAGGTTAACTTTTGCCCCCACCCAATTTTTCCGTGTGTTCAAGCTCCTATGATAGTCGCGTCGCTATTGGCCAAAAGAAATGGCGCATTATGTTATTTCAGCCAATTGCGACGGGGAAGCCACGTAAGTTTCAACTCTTTGCGTCACTGTGAGCGTCCAGAATTTTCCTATTCCTTCTAGAACATGCTTGCACAAGACAGGCGTTGTCCGTGAAAGAATTTATTGCTCTGGGATTCCCTGGATGTCGATTTCAAGAGCGTTCTAGAAGGTTCGCAGCTGGCCGGGGCGGCCACGTGCGTCTCGCAGTGAATCTTTCGACGACTGACCCTTGTAACGACTTTCTTAATGTGCCGGGGGCGCAAACGAGTGTCGCGATAAGCGAGGTTGCACGTGCAACGCTGTCTGTTCATTTCCCAACTGCCCTCAGCCTTATGAAATTTTGTATGATCAAATTGGTATCGCTACAAAACAAATGGATGTGTTCGTGTTCCAGCTTATCTTTTCAACGCAGGAACTAGGTAATTTCAACAATACTTGGTATACATTATTACTGGGGAATTGCAATGAGGATAATAAATCTGCAGGGGCGGGGAGACACCCCTAGATGGGTGGGTGGGGAGAGACAGACATTTAGAAACAAAAGTATGCATTCCGTAATGTATAGACCGCGTGCAATGAGCATCGAGCGGGCAGGGTTTTTTGACAGATGATTGTGATAAATACATTCACCCAATTTTAAAAAAGCTATTAAATTACGTAAGTAAGCAGTATGCGATAAAGTAAAAGATGAAATGTGTTGCCAATTGAGATGTAAAAAGAAACGAGATAAATGAGGAAATGTTGCGTGAACTCCTATTATCATTCCGATTCATTCTTGAAAGAGAATCAAGAATAGGATCGGAATAGGATTGTTTTCTACATACAGAAACTTAGATCCGAATTCCGACAGCATTGTGACTTCTAGGTCTATGACTTTAATCTCCTTGGCTACACAGTTCTAGTTGTCCCCTCCCCCCCACCAGCGATTCTACTGGTGAGTCAATAAAAACGTCCCCCATTGATAAAATGTACTTGATCTAATATCTTTAAAATAAAACAAAAATCTCTCAAAAAGCTAATAACTACAACTGATTAGTACCTATGCCTGAATCGTGTGGTGAACATTTCATCGTATTATCTTGAACCATTTAGAAAGTATTTGAGGTGTACATTTTTATTGACAAATGCTGTATTCAGAATGTCCAATCAACTATGGGCCACCCTCATAACTTCTAAACGGTGCACGATATTGAAGAGCCGTTTTCTCCCAACAATGCAGAATCATGGGGCAAGTAATATGCCGTAGAGATATTGTTTGAAATGTTTTTAGTTTCCGAGAAATTTAATATTTGATTTTTAAATGAACCAATATATATTTTTATAAGCAATGGATAGATTATGAGAAGATGATGTATCATATGTACGTCCAAAAAAATGTATCGTAAGTTTTTTTTAGTTATTTGAGTACAAAAAGTAGGTATTCTGACATGTGATTATAAATTAAACGGACAGTATTTCCTGAAGCAGCCCTCTCAACTGTTGCCTTCGGATTTTTCCTTCGCGGCGCCAAAACTGTTACGTTTAATTTAAATTCACATGTTAGGAAGTTTAATTTAATACACAAAATAGTGCACCACGCAATGCTTCGCAATTGCAAGGTATTGCACTCCACATGCTACTGGTCACGTTATTGTTAATCACCTTTTTTGCTACGCTCTGCAAAAATTTCAATAGACGAAAGACTTTCTCGCGAGTGTATTACCGTCTCTCTCCCTGTCTCTCTCCCTGTCTCTCTCCCTGTCTCTCTCCCTGTCTCTCTCCCTGTCCCTCTCCCTGTCCCTCTCCCTGTCCCTCTCCCTGTCCCTCTCCCTGTCCCTCTCCCTGTCCCTCTCCCTGTCTCTCTCCCTGTCGCTCTCCCTGTCGCTCTCCCTGTCGCTCTCCCTGTCGCTCTCCCTGTCGCTCTCCCTGTCGCTCTCCCTGTCGCTCTCCCTGTCGCTCTCCCTGTCGCTCTCCCTGTCGCTCTCCCTGTCGCGTCTCCCTCCCCGTCTTCATGCCTGTCTCTCTCCCTGCCCTTCCCTCTCCCTGATCGTCTCTCTCCCTGGCTCTCTCTTTCTCTGACTCTCTGTTTCTGTTTGTTTTTCTCTCTGCGTCTCTGTCTTTCTCTGTCACTCTATATATCTGTCTCTGCTGGAGGAAATTTCGCAATCCCAGGGGCAGAATACGCAATGAAGACGTCGTCATAATCTTATTTCAGTGTGCAGCGGTTTGCGTAGAGAGGGCCGTGGCGTATAGCGCCCTGATCAGGCTTCTTGAGTCTACATAAAATCATCAACGCGCATCTATATGCGCAGGCATATGCATATTCACATCATAATATGCCTATATTCTTCCCAGAAGTGCAAGCAATAAGTTGACAAATTTTCATCGTAATTGGATGAACGGTACGGCAGCACTTTAAGCACGAACCAAAAACAAACAAACATTGTCTTTTATATAGTAGATTACTATCAAAATATTAACATATGATATATCATTTCCTTCCTCTTTTTATGATCTATCCATTACTGATAAGCACAATATATATTGCCATTTAAAAAATCAAAGATGCTTAAATTTCACGAAAATGAAAAATATTGCGAACACTTTCTCTACAGAGCGTTATACATGCCCTATGATTCTGCATTCTTAAGCGAAAACTGCACATTAAAATCGAGAACCGTTTAGAAATTATGGGAGTAGCCCAAAGTTGGTGGGACACCTGTATAAATCGCTTAGCTCAGGCCTACTCAACTCAGTAACTCCGAGCTGGAAATGCGACATCGATGTCGATGTTTTCAAAACAGATGTTTTTGTACAAACATCAATGAATTAACGTCGATGTTTTTTAACATTGATGTTTTGTGATCGTTGCTTTTCCCTTTTCCCAGCGTTTTGTTTCGTAATGAAAAATTCTCACGATCACAATATTGTAAAATTTATGAAATAATAACTGATGGTAACACTTTGTTCATTTGTTGGAACCAAGGAACGCTGTTGGTACTACTTTCATCGACCAAACTCTCTCGCCTGAAATTACCTCCATGCCCTTGTAATTTTCCTCTATCTTCAAGTCTATTACGCACATTGAGATGTGGTCAACAAATACGCTGAGGGCGTAGGCTCTACCCCTTCTTCTCTTCTCTCTTTGGCAAATTGATAAACACGAACACTGACGAATTAAATTTTAATTCACATGAATGTAGAGGTTCCTAAAGCAATCTAAAGGACATCGATGTTGAAAAACATCGATGGTTTTTATTCGATGTATTTTTAACATCAATATTTTAATTTTGAACATCGATGTTTGGTTATCTATATCGCATCACTACTCGGAGCCGATATCGTCCCGTGAGCCCGGAAACTTCTTTACCGAGCTGCCATGGGTCGAGGAAGGGATGTACGTCGCTAACCGGTATGGGAAATGGTATGACTTCGGGATGGGAGATCGCGTAGGTTGAACGCCTAACAGCCATCGCTTCTAAGCGCGAAGAGATAACGCGAAATGCCTTTAAGTTTTCCTGTGTTTCAATGGAGCAGTGTGAGCAAATACGCAAGACTGGGATATAGAATTAGAAAACAATATAATAGAATAGTGATTTCAGGACTATGACTAGCGATACAGAACTTATTGCAAATCCTGTTGCACCGAACAGGCAAGCACCAACACAAGGCAAGATCACAAAGCAGACTGGAATGTGCTAAAATGTTATTTAAAAATCTAGTATATGCAATGGTATTGATTGGTATTTACAGATATTTCCAAAGCGTTTGTTGTGAAAATATACTATATATTTTTATTTCAACTAGTACTATAATTCATAAAAAGTATTATGAAATGATTCTATAAAAATACGAAGCATATGTATTTCATGAAAAATATAATCTAAATTTTTTACATAGGCTAGAGCGCGCTGCTGCGATTCCGTTCTCTACTTAACGTGCAGAGAGAGCATGGTATGTCGAATCTATGAAATACCTCTCGAAACGGGAATTTCATCTTCGCTATCTTGCTGTGGGATTAGCTCATTAATGAACTTCCTGTTTTACGCCAAGTAAACATGTACAACGACGTTGTTGCTGTACACTGAACTGTATGTTCAGCAATATTCTTTGCACTAATCATCATGAAAATGAATTCATCATGAAAATATAATATTAAAGAAATATTTGTGTTTATGAAAAGAAGTTCAATTTCCTAGTAAATTTAATATTCAATACATTTTGGGTTCATGCAAGCTATCTAAGTTTGGCAGACAAAACATATAATTTTATATTGTATTTGAACTTGGACATAGGTGTCAAGCATTTTTGATAATTTGGTAAAGCGTTTTAAAATAGTGTGCAAGTGTTATGTTCATATTTGAAATGTAAATAGTGCGAAATGAATAAATTATATGCCAGTGGGTATTTTTACTCTAAGATCTATAGTAAAATAAGGATGGTCATGTTTCTGGTAATTGTATTTTCAAATTGGTCTGGAAATGTTCATAAGTTTCTTGATCGTTTTGCATTGTTTCTATTGTCCACGGGCTGTTTTGATAGTCATATGACACTAAGAGAAAATAATTTTCCAATATGCTCTCGTGGCTCAGTGGCGAAATCGCTTCATTTCACCACTGAGATTTCGGGTTCGATTCTCGTAGAATCCCCGTAGAACCTCATTTGAAATTAGTTACGACAAAACGAGTTTGTATGCTTCACAAGGGCTAGTCTAATCCCTGTTAAATGCTCTAAACTCTACCTCTATCCTAATTTTCCCCAATTTTTGCCGCAGGTTAGACAGGCAAGAGCGCATAGTAGGAGGTGCGTACGCGGAGATGCTACCTGGCGGTGCTCTTGACAACTGACTGCGACGAGACGTGACATTAAAATGACCTGATAATGTTAATGGGGGATTACTCACAAGCGCAAAACGCTCTACGCCCCCCCCCCCGAGTCTTGGAGACGTGCTGCGTCAATTCACGCGCAGCAATTGTTTTAAAAAAAGAGGAGAAGAAGGGGAAAAAGAGGAGGAAAAGAAGAAATCTGAGGAGAAGTATTAAGAGGAAGAGAAAAAAGGAAGATGAAGAGGAGGAGGAGAACAATACATCTATGACTCAAAGGTTTACAACATACGTTGGTTATTGAACATTGACATATAACAATGTACAACGCCTCCGAAGATAGATTAGTCACAGTTTTTCCAGAAGATAAAAGCAGTAAGAAAATTTGGATAGAAAAATCGATGAGCTTTGTGAGATACACCGCCATGATTGGGACATTTTGTATTTATAGTTAAACACTATATTGGTTTTAATTTCACGAGCGGAATAGTCCTAATAATTTTTCGCAATGAATCTGCCATCAATACAATAATTCTGCCTGTCCTATCTACGATACTCCCGATTTGCATTTGGCTCTAAAGTTTGAAGGTTTTTTCTTAATCCCGCAAATGAAAGTACGAACATTTTGCTTTCAGGGAAAAGAAGCTACCAAAACAATCTCAACCAAGCCGTGAAAAGTAAGAATCACACTAAAGCTCTTAACTCGACGATTATATGGACCGTTGCTTGCCCTAATGTTTTATTCTGAAACCGTCGGAACGAAATATCAGCAATCTAACCTTACCAGAGATTCGATCATGTACACATAGCCTGATTTAATCCTCCAAAAAATTACTACTCCCTCTGAGTCGTCATCACTTAGACCTTGTAAGATAACGGAGGCGCATAGAAAACATTTTTCACGAGATGGTCGTGGCCGACACGTGCAAATGACTCCGAAACTTTGTAGGACGCCCCGCTCACATTTCTCCCGGTGCTCGTCATGCGACCTCTCCTGAAACGCGACCTCACGGCACGTTTCGTCGCTACACGCGCGTTTACATATACGCACTCATACAAACACATTCAACAAACAACTCATAAGCTTCTTGCATTGGACAAGATTTCTTCCAGAAAATGTTGAATGTGTGTACTGTGATCTCTGTTAACACCAGTGTCATTTGTCTGGACTGTGCTTTCATATCGACGATACAATTTAAATAGTTTTGATTTCCTTTCAGCCCTGCTCACACTTCTTCAGAAAATATTATAATAAATGTTACTGACCTGTAACATTATTATTATTATTATTATTATTATTATTATTATTATTATTATTATTATTATTATTATTACGAACGTGCGCATAAGGCAACACGTGACGCGAAATTTATACTGCGGCCATTCCGCACAAGTTGTGGATCTCCCGCGTCGGTCTGTGGGAGCCTTTAACGATCCGAATGAAAGATTTTTCCAATTATTCATCATAATACATTTCTTCTACAGGTTGCAATTCCAGTGCATCGATTCATAGAGTTATAAAACATTTCAGTCAGTACGCCGGCCCTTGCACACACGACAACGGATGTGCGTAGCTGTTGATGAAAGGCGCAGAGCATAAGTGTAAATACTAATTTATGTACATATTTGTATTATATTTGTGTATAGTTATCAATAGCTAATTTTATTGTTAGAAATTTACAATGAAAAGTTGAGTCACAGTAAATAATGACAAAATTTCTACCTAGTCTCGAGAATCTGATGAATTATTTAGAGACAATAGTGTCAATCTTCAACCACTCATTCCCTTTTGTTGTATTTTAAATGTTTTAAAATGCTGTCTTGTTCTTACAGCCATTAACCATCGGATTCGATTCTTGTTAAGTTGAAAATGACCTTTTTTTAGTATCTTCCTTATACTGGTAATTTTTTTATATATTTGAATGGATTATTATGCGACTTTTTCTAACCCATGACAGGGATCAGCTGCTGACGGTATCATCCAATCGAGAGCTTCAACGTCACTATGGTGACGTCACTATGGCGATGTTCAAGCTGCCGATTGGATGAAACCGTCAACAGTTGATACCTGCCAGGGGCATGGTTAGCACTATAATGATGGATACTTAGGAATTTTAATCAGAGAAAGAAAAAGTCGATGAATCAATGGAAAAATATTTCATTCTGATCGATAATATTGATGTTTGTTCGGGTGTTCTTCTAGTGAAGACCATGGAATGCTGTAATTGCGCTTCTGGTCTCACTGCCACCCATCTCAGTTTCTCCTCTACCTGTAACAATCTCGGAGCCAGCAAGGCCATGTTCTCCAAAGACGCCAGTTACAAGAGCTATAGGAAAGTTTGTCGGTTTAATTTAAAATAACATATCAGAAAGTATAATTTTATTGTCAAACTACTACCAAAACATTGACAAATTATACAGTATTGAATTATGGTATAGTACATGCACGGTTTATTGGACATACTAGACATAGCAATCGATGTCTACCTCCTCCTAAACTAGATAAGTAACAGTTATGATTGGCCAGTAGAGAGAAGCGGTAAGAAAAATTTGATAAAAAGAGTGATGAACGTTCTGAGATACTCCGCCCTGATTGGGATAAACCTGGTGATTTGAAAAGCAATAGTTTTAATTATACTTATAAAATGCCCCAATCAGGGTGGTATATCAAAAAAAAGTATTCCCTTTTCTCTCCAATTTTTCTTACCGCTCCTTCCTACTGGCCAATAATAAGCTGCGACATCTTAGGAAGGGTCGATTGCTGTGTTGATGTGCAATAAACCGGGTATGTTCTACAACATAACCTCTTTGGTTTTAACATGATTTCAGTTACTTTTTTGTATTTTCATTCGTTGACTAAACCCATTAAATACCTCTCGTGCTTTGGAAATTCTAAAATAAATCTCCTCCTTGTATTCCCTACGACAATCTTCAACCAGTTATTCCGAACATTTGTGAACTCTGTATTTTCGAAAATTTCAAACAAATTAACATTGCAAAAGTATAATATTGATGATATAGATTTTTTCCTAAATGAAATATCTTCTTTAAAACTATATAGTGAAAATTTTAAATGCAAATAGTACACTTATTTTTAAAGTGTCTGGAAGATTGTGTTTAGGTGGGAGACTGGGGGTGTGGAGTAACGTGAATGAACTGCCAAGTCGACGAACTCTGAATCCCAGCGCAAAGAAAATTGTTTTACCGGAAACATTTTTGCAGGCTAATATTATACACCGGCCTGGATGGCCGAGGTGGCTAAAAGCGTGCACCGACTCATCGCCTCTCAAGTTCGAGTCCCGCCTTTGTCATGGTTGTTTGTCCCTTGTCTGTCATGTATGAATTGTTGCGGAGGGCCTCGCGTTCTACTGACCGCAGATAGGAGCAGCCCACAAGTGTGTTGATGACTACTGTATGGTAAAATATGCGTCAAATCGGGATGTAAGGGATAACCGGCTGTCGGCTGGATAGAAGCCCTAGAAGAAGAGTATTGCGTAGCCGTTACAAATAATGAGAGAATGAAATAATGAATAATGAAATAATGAATGCTGTTGTAACAACACTAGTTTCTCTTTATAATGTTTTTGTCTTCTGGCTGAGCCAATACCAGACATGTATAAATTTAATTGTATGCCTGTGTTCATAATATTTCGTCTTTTTTACATTTTCACGTTTCTGCCTCCTACTGAGCGGTCCTAGGCAGCTGCATCAAAATCTCATGTTGACCCTGTGTATATTTTACTCGCTTGCCAGAAGCATAAAGTACATCGTGCAGGAACTATTGGGTTAAAAGGCTTCTTGTTCCCTTATTGCAACGGTCGTATCTCAGCTGTCGGTAGTAGCAGTTGATATTCTACCTAACTATTCTCGTAATACGAAAGGTACAAGTAGATGTACATACGGTTTTCGTGTTTAGAACATTACTACTTCATGATATTACACCAAATACACTACTTCGATTTTAATGAACGTCTGGACTCTAAAAAACATATGGATTAGAGATCCACAATATCCGATTATCCCAAAGTATAATACATTTTCAACTATGATTGGTTTTACTATTTCAGAGGTACAGTAAAATAGCAAAAATACGCGAATTAACAATTTTAATATCTTCCTGAATTCTTCACACTTTATTTTACATTTTCGTCTGACGAAAAACCGTAGTTCAGTCATAATTGCCTTCAATGCTTCTTTCACTATTGGAGCTCTTTCTTCATTATTATATCTTCTTCGTCATTACTCTTGCGTTCTTCTGTTGTGGAACACACTTTCCCGGCATTCACGATGTTCCAGGTAGATTGGGTTTCACTATTACTTTCTCACATTACTTAGTAAGAAGAGATAATTGTAATCATGTGCCGGAAAACAGTGATTTTTCGACAGAACAATATTGTTGACAATCACAAAAGTTAAAATAATGTGAGAAAGTATGTGCTGTTCTAGCACTACTAGTTTTTCAACTTGTGGTTTATGAAATCTTCGAGCTGTGCAAAACTGCCATTGAAACTGCCACAGTTTCTTCAATACTTTCCTTTCACTATAAATGTTAAATAGAAACTACTCAGGGACTTCACCTCTAAACCCGTAGTGCTGAAAAAAATTCGCAAACCGAAGCGAGTTTTCTCTGATAGAGGTTGTATTTACGGTGTTCACAATAACCAATGTTCAGTTCACTATTACCGAATATTTGAGGGTTAAATTCGTATTACTATGTGGTTGGGGACCAGTGACTTTTGGTCACTATAATCGAAAATACAGTATTTCACTATATCCTAGATCGTCAGTATATTCATTGCGAGTGTACACGATTATAACCAGCACGTATCCGCATTGCGCTTGTGCACGTGACGTGAAGAAACAGTCTAGACGTTTTTCCAGCACCATTTCCTCACGCAAAGAAATAAACAAACTGTCGCTGAATACACGCTCCAGTTACATCTCCTCTCGTCACGAAGTGTCCTACTGCGCTTCCAGTCTGCCAAATTGTTCCGGTTATCACTTGCTTTCCAGCAAAGTAGAAACAAGTAAAAAATCCAGACTTCGTCTGCAGAAAATATTTATGAAGAAATAATGTAAGTCATCTCCATCAACTTATATATATTTAGAGAGTGGCTATGAGTGGCAAAATTCGGAAGTCTGCATCTCTAAATATACTAAGTTATGGAGATGACTTGAGAGATGATGACGAGATGTCTGTCTGTCTGATGTCTGTCTGTCTGATGTCTGTCTGTCTGATGTCTGTCTGTCTGATGTCTGTCTGTCTGATGTCTGTCTGTCTGTCTGATGTCTGTCTGTCTGTCTGATGTCTGTCTGTCTGATGTCTGTCTGTCTGATGTCTGTCTGTCTGATGTCTGTCTGTCTGATGTCTGTCTGTCTGATGTCTGTCTGTCTGTCTGATGTCTGTCTGTCTGTCTGATGTCTGTCTGTCTGTCTGATGTCTGTCTGTCTGTCTGATGTCTGTCTGTCTGTCTGATGTCTGTCTGTCTGTCTGATGTCTGATGTCTGTCTGTCTGTCTGATGTCTGTCTGTCTGTCTGATGTCTGTCTGTCTGTCTGTCTGATGTCTGTCTGTCTGTCTGATGTCTGTCTGTCTGTCTGATGTCTGTCTGTCTGTCTGATGTCTGTCTGTCTGTCTGATGTCTGTCTGATGTCCGTCTGATGTCTGTCTGATGTCCGTCTGTCTGATGTCTGTCTGTCTGATGTCTGTCTGTCTGTCTGTCCGTCCGTCTATCCGTTTATGAACAACGCTAACAGCTAAACCATTCAACCAATTGCCCCCAAAAGTGATATTCCTCAATCAATCTAAATGATGTCGTGGCTCCTTGGGTTGGAAACCGATTTTTTAATTTTGTGGAGTACTTTACATGACGCCCCTGGACCATTTTCCAAATTTTCAAAAATATAGCTTCATCGTTTTTGATTAAATTTTGTTGTTGGATAGTGTAAAGGACGTTTGATAGTGTTACAGGACTCGTGTTCTTTGAAAACCTTGATTTTTCAATAAATGCAAAAGTTTCGGCCAAACATTTAGACTAACATTTAATTATCAGAATAACACGTGCAAATAATATTTCTTAAAGTAGTTTGGAGTTCCCTTTAGTTGAATTCTTGCCACATAATTTGTTTTCATTCATTCTAAATTTGGCGTAATGACAAAAAAGATAGTACAGGTAGACCACAACCCCACTACAAGGCGAGCGTTTGCCAAATGAACGCGAATCATTTCTACGCGTTTCTCATCGGCCACGCCCGAGTTTATATTGGCATGAATATCGTCCGTATCGTGTTAAAATAATCATTTACACGACTGAATCAATTACACGGCCCTCCAGAAACTAAAGAGTCAGCAAACAGGCGCTGCGGCGATAGCTACGAGACCTTCGAATGTGTGTAATAAAATTAAGTGTTGACAATATGACGTCTAACGTCATATCAGTTAAGTCAGTGTCAAAGTACTAAACCAAAGTTTTCTGTGATTTATACCACTTGAAGGGGGATCAATAGTTGAGGTGTTGCTGATATGATTAGCACCGTCTTTCTTGTACTATATTAAATGGAATATTTTGATAAGTAGATCGTAAAACTAATCAAGGACACTCCGCTTATGTGTGACTCCATTTATGTGTTACCACTTATGTGTTCTGTGTATGTGTGAAGTCAGTGAATTTATACATACACGTACTTTTACACGAATACATTTGTATATATTATACGTATATATAAATACGTACAAATAAACGATTTAATCAGATGGGCAGAAACTCTACTTAGGTGCTTAGTTACTATTGAATACGTTTTCGTTGTTCATTGTGGTCAACTGGAATATGAGCTGTTGTCATCGTTTTGCCTTGTCCAGTCTTAACGGGTTTAATTCATTTCGTTCTCTTTCCTTTCATCCTCTGACGTTCCGCCACGTTTCGTTTTTCCTCACTTCGCACCGGCTCAGCTCGTGTAGTTTCATCCTGGGTTGTTCCATGAGGACCTTTCCTGTTATCCTGTACTGTGTTTTGTGCTTCTGTCAGTTTGCGATTAATGCTTGTAATTGACTAAATAGCATAAGAAGACATTTTGTGTTGAGTTTTTTATACATTTCTACAGTTTCATTAAGATCACGAAAAAAATTTCACATTTGACTTTAAATCAATCGAAAAGTCGCCACTTTTATGAGAATTAGAAAAACCTTTTCCTATACCTCTTTTCCACATCTTTCCCACGAAGCCAAATTTAACTGCGCACTCGTTCAGTTTTGTAGCGTATATTTCGATAACGGTAAGAAAATCGTCCAAAGTGAAGAATGATTTTCTAAAAGCCCATAAAACATCATACTGAATGCCTTTTAATTCACTCTGATGGAGTAATTCAGCCCTAAGTCATTCAAAGTTCAAGTTAAAAATTAGTACCGATCCACCCTTTGGTGAATATCTTCATGTCCATGGAATTTCTTTTCTCAGATTTGTTAATCCCTTGACTCAAGATAATTTATTTCTCTATGCTCCGGACGGACCATCTAAAAATCTAATTTATCAAGCTTTGCAGTAAACGGTTCAATAAAAATAGAAGTGGCCGGACCTGATGTCCAGATGTTTGATGTCGACAACCTCGCCCGCGGCTGAGACCTTTGGTTCGACTCCCAGTATCAGTATTCAAAAAATACTTGCTGATGTTTAAGTGACAACTCTTAACAGTAGCCTTTGTCTAGCGTTACCCGGAAACCCGAGATACCACAGCTAGTTGTAAATAAGGAAAAGGCGGTGTTTTCGGACGGCATCTGGTATTGGGCAATAACTGTTTTCAGTATGAAAAGAGATGACACCACCAGTCGAGCTAGTTACAGATCCGACAGCACGAGAGATGACTAATGAAACCTTTTGTAAAATTCCCTTTTTGTATAGAGATTCGGAGGACTTCCTGTGTCACGTTTATATTTATATTGGATTCATTCAAGGAAAAACAACGAACAGGTCATTCACGTTCTACGACCACTTTCCATGTCCCTACACCATTAAACAAAATATATTTAAAGGTAAAATAATGAGGCAAAGAGAATGAAGTCAGTCCGCACAGCCTTCGTAAAAATGATAATTAGAGAGACGGATTGCGGATCATACACTAAGTTTAAATGGTCAGTGGAAAAATTAAAAATCCTTTATACAGCGGCAAGGCAGATTTTTAACTATGAAAGCTGGTAAACTGTAAAATGAGATATAGTGATATTTTTATTTATTTAATAACAATGCGAATCTCTCCGCGAATATTTTGTGTGAAAATTTGGCGGTGACCGATACCACTAATCAAAATCTTTAATAGTAAAAACTGAAATTCTTTAATAGAAACAAAATTCTGCAAAACAAAACCATTCGAAATGGTTTTGTTCGCACGCACACTATTCAAAAACACAGAGAAAATGCTCGCGTAGAACACCAATAAACTAAATATTTTAACAAAAACAACCTTAACCAATACTGCAATAACATAGTACAGTGTGTATACAGTTTTTTACTTACAAAAAAATACAGCGAGACAGTTCTATACACACAAAAAATATCAAATCTGCAGTTTTATAACGAAGCACGTGAATAGCAAATATTTAATAGGGCGGTCGAAGCCTTTTTGTCGCATGACGTCTGTCGTAAGCATTAATGCAATGAAAATGATAATTCAGTCTGTAGTTAAATTTTGATAATAGGCGGAATAATATAATCAAATTTTTGCGTTTTTAAATAAAATTTCGTTTCATGGTTTTTGGATATTTACCGAGTTCCTGGGTTTCTAACGAAAACATCGACCACTTTCACACGACAATAGACTTTAATTTTTTCTCAATTTCTGCGCACATACGAAGTTCATAATATATATCAAACCGGTGCGGTCAGTTGCAAACCCCCGGCCAGTGCAGCCTAGCCGAGCGCCGCATAATTCGCTGCCTGCTTCCGAACTGCACACGCGGGGATAGAGAAAGATTAAACATCGCTAGCCGTAGCGCCCCACATAAAAATGTACTACGAAAAACATATGTCATAGTACAAAATTATTTTGTAAAAACGAATAAACGAGGAAAGGATATAAAATATAATAAAAATTGTCCGACGAGAGAGGGCAACCCTGAAGAAATAATGCCCTGCTTCCATGCCAGAGGAATGGGTAGGGTACGCGCACATAGTACGTGCAATTTCTCAGAAAACACTGATCTAATCTTAATCTTCGATACACATGCTGTTGGTTTCCAAGAACGCAGTGTACTTTAACGACTATAACAAATATCAGAGAAACTAAATTCGTTTCCTTCTTGGGATGTGGCTAGCAGTGGCAACACTAGAGAATAGCCAAACCTTTCACCTCTTTTTAAAAAGAATTTTTTAATGTCGCATCAACAGCTAGGTAATTAGCAACCGCTATAAATATTAACAAAATGGTTAACAGTATGATGTGATGTGATGATAGGGAGGAGTGAAAGGACGAACACAAACACAACCATGCCCGAGGCGGGACTCGAACCCGCGATCCTTCAGCCCGAGCCCGCTACGGCACAACCTTTGACCTTGTGGCCCCATCAGATTCTACCTCAAATTGTTTCGCCGTCGCCAGGAAGTCAGAGAACCCGTATTTGAAAATCAATTACTGATGATGAGATGTTGGAAAAGATAAAAATCAAAATTTAAAATTAAAGTACTTAAATTGTGTTCCACTATTCATAATAATGAGTAATTAATATCGGATAACGATTTCGTCCGGTCATTTTTGACGGGTTACCTTTGGTATTTACAATAAGATTTCTCATAATGTTCCGTTTGAATGCGTCAGTGACCCCTATCTCGAGCGGGTTTCGCATTCAGTATAATTTGTTCCATCGAACAAACACAGAGGTGGCCGTTTGCTTCTCTGAACACTTAAGTGTAGCTTTCCTGTCTCCCAAACACCACATATTTTGGCTTCTGTTAACGATAAATAAAATAAAATATTCTTTAAATCCACTTTCAAAAATGTAAGAACAAGATGTTTGATATCTAATTTTCTTTCTGCTAAAATACTGGCTATGCTGTGGAGAGCATTCCACCTTTCCTGTCAGTTGTGGAGTTATTCTTCTTTTGTATTTATGTAATATTTTGAAGGCAGGACTTTACAGCACCTACTCGACCATGAAGTGGTTGCCACACTCACAACCTTATCTGAACGTAAGCTCAAATCTCGGTCACTTCTCGAAACCGCGGCTTAGTCATTGCCTGGAGTACCGATTGATTGATGTATTGGTTGAAGTTTCCTGGCACGTCAGATGAGCATATTTTGATACTGATATGCCCGTTGTTTTCAAACTTACCATCAAATTATAATGGACGAGATGATTACCATGTTAATTATCTATTCAACAAATTTACTTATTGTTCTCATGTATGAACAGATAGTAAACAAACATTTAATAAAAAATACATCGAATTCCCTTCATTACGCCCTATGAGAATTACTGAGGCCTTAACAATTGACTCGTACAATGGAGGTAATAATGTGAAGAAGAAAAACCGGTGCCTAATTGCCACGGTTTCGATTAATTGACCTCCCTCCATAAAAAAAGCACTTATGAGACTAATGACATTAGTAGTTGACGTTGACGTTTGTATAGGGATTTTTTTATTTTGGGTGATGGTGGTGATTCCTTCCTCGCATAGATGATTATATCCGGGAATGACCAACATGTCTGCTTGCGGGAATCTCTAAGTTCCCGTCTGATCTCTCGCCGTGGAGCGTAGAGTATGTAAGGTAAGTGTGTGTGTGTGTGTGTGTGTGTGTGTGTGTGTGTGTGTGTGTGTGTAAGAGGAGAGGACGGGACAAGGATGTGGAAGGAAATAGCACGCGCGGTTCGTGGCCTGTTTTTTAAGGTACACTGGTACTGGTTATGGTACTGTACTCCGGCATTCGCCTGGTATTGATCGGAGAAACTACCTGAAAACTACCGATCAGAACAGCCGGAGAATTCCAGCAGCTGGCTGCTGTCATCGGTAGTTTTCCACGGGTTCTCCGATCAATAACAGGGAATTGCCGGAGCAGAATCTTAATAAAAGAGAAAATAACTTCGCGCGAACTTTCCTTCCTCAACCGTCTCCTCTCCCATCGCGCGCTCACACACGACACGTACACATTTACAGTTGCACTTACATATCCTACACTACCGCTCATGTCGGAAGCTGAGAGCTTGTGTTCTGGTCTGGGGATATCTGAAGAGGGAGAATCGCGCAAGTCGAGATGTAGATCGGCACCAGATCTCACGTAACAGCAGAGAAGGAACGCCACCACCTCACGGGATATAACATTCACTACACTTCCTCACGGCACGAAAGATCACCGTAGTCAATGGGCCCGGCAACACTAAAGAGTCAACCAATTGAAATCATGGCAATTCGACACGTTTTTACAATACCTACTTTTCTATTACATTACCTTTTACCATTTTTTACCTTCACATTCTTATCCCTTGTATACGAGTTAAACGACGCTTCAGTAAGATTCATAGAGCCAATAGCGCGCCAGCGTTAGTAGCGTATTGGTGTTAGAATCAATATCTGCAGTTAAACGGTGGGCATCCCTTATCAATTCCAGAATGCAGCACAATTTCCTTATTACTACCGACTTGTATTTCTTTCGGCACGTGTCACTATTTCCCTGCAATTGACATGGCTATTTTGGAAAAGAACCGGAAGATTTATAAGGGCGTGACATTCAAATCAGTGGGAGTTCGGTTATTTTTTCATCCCTAATGACAAGGAGGCGAAATGTTGAATTTTCGTATACACTTGTGATTGTTAATTAAAAAGCATTCGCTTCAACGCCATTGCAACCGCAAAAACTTGAGGTATTACAACAGTTTTCTAATTACACAACAGCACATTATTTCTAACTTTTGCAATTTTCGAAATTTCAGAGAGTTCAACTAAAATCAAACCTGGGCCATTCTTTTAAGGAAAAAAATCACATTATATTCAACTTTGTTATTGTAGAAAAACCCTTATTTTTTTAATTTTCAAAAATCAGGTATTTCAATGCAAGTTCTACCAACGTCTAGAACTTATTTAAAATGATCTAATGATCTCGGGCTACGATAAGCCCTCGAGCATTTTGTTGCCACTCGAACTTGGAACCGTTGGTGATGCAAAAATTATTATTAATAAAAAATGTGGATGTTGTCAACGCATGTGGATTTAATAAACGTGACTTCAGACAAAAAATCATTGAAATTTAAAGGAAAGTGATAATGTCTGATATCTCGTTATACTTGTAAAATATATTGACCTTTCTATTCAAGAAAAGACATTTATATCTTCATAGAAATGTGAGATTCACAAATTATGGCTGAAGGAATTTTCAATAATTGTTTTGATTTCTAGTTAATTTCGAAACTTAATAAACTAATACTTTTTATGTCTTAGAGGAAAGTTATTTTGAAGAACTTCTTCTCAGTATGCATCTGAGACGAAAGAGATTAACTGAAGTTTTGATCTTCATGAATTTACTGAATAGAGAGAAACGTGGATGATTTTACCAAAAATGCACAAATTTTGACGTAATGAGACCGCAAGATATGGGAGTGCGGTAGATGAAATTTGTAAGATATAATGATAATATCTCTTTAAGTTGAGCCACATATTCATGATGCATGACTGCGTGGTCCAACTTCCGTTGAAGTATTCAGAATGCTGTTACGGTTGAGAACAACGAATTAGTAAAGGATGCCTGATATGGAAAACCAACAACCTGACCTGAGGGAAGGTCAGAGGAATAGGGATGCATGTAAACACAATGACACACAGGTGTTTGTACATGCTTAAATACATTATTTTTAACAATTTTTTACAGTACATTCGTTTTTACATTTTTTTAAATTTTTTTTGTTCTAACATACTTCGTAACATTTGTATCAAATGACGTCTCATTTTCTTTACTCATATAAAAACTACATTAAATTATAATTGTGCTGCACTACTTCATAAGAATTACAGTGAAGACAATAAATAAATTTCTCAATGCGAGAAAACGAAAAATGTTAAACAAGTTACTTACTTTTGCCAACGATTCCTCAGATTTTAACGCCATTTATCATTGAAAACTTTATAATGATTTTATAGCTATTAACATACCTATAAATGCTGAGAGTCATATTACTGCAGAGGCCAAAAGTTAAAAATCGAGGAAGAGGGTAGCGGAGCCGAGATTTTTAATTTGGGCGAGGCAGCAATAACTTTATAACATTCCGTAGTATGTTCAGCATTTTATCGTTCACCATAAAACCTCACGATTTATGCGAAAATATACAGCACTGCGGTAGTAAACAAATTAATTCTGTTGCTGTGGTATGTTATTACAGTAATATGGGGTGTGGTTTGCGATATGATAGATAGTTTGAAAAAAGATGGATGCAAATAATTCTCTTGAACTTAAAGATACCTAAAGAAATGACATTCGGTGAGGAAGTTGGCGCGTCGTCTTCCAGTGGCGACACATTCATATCTTCTGTAAATATGATGACCGGAGATGAGTTTCATTAGCTGAAATGACAGGAAAATTATGTTAGCTTACCCTGTACACATTTTTTAAATTGCTCCATTAATATTACATTTAACAATAATTAACCCAGAAACTAATAAGATATTTTCAATAGCGTAGCTATCATCATCAAAGCTATCTGAAAAATTACAGGAATACATGAAATATAATTTATACACATTATTTACAAAAACGTATATACAAAGTATGAACATAGTACGAATATGCCAGATGCGTAACACATCGAATCGAGAATACCTTGCAGCGTCTGGGCGGAAAATGACATTCTGCGGTTTATTGGGAGTGCGACTCGTTTAAGAGGACAGCAGTTCGGTCGGGAGCTGGTGGGGTGGGGCATGGGGTGGGCGGCACTGCTGGTGGGGTGGGGCATGGGGTGGGCGGCACTGCTGATGGGCCGCGGCAGGCGAGGCTGCTGGCGTAGGCGTGAGGAGGGGACGAGCAGGCGAAGGCGGGTGGAGTTAGAGGTGTACGGATTAAGCTAATTTTAGCAGAGGTGATGAGAGTTCAGGGACTTGCTTATTAAGACAAGTAATATTCTGCTTTTAGAGGTTGTTATGTATGTGAAAAGATTCTAATTTTATTTTATGTCAGTACTTTCAATTTCTCGATTACGCAAATTAACGTGTTGGTTGAATGTGTGTTTGTTTACATGTAAATGATCAGCGTTGCCTGAGGCTGTGACCAAGAGAGGTGGCTCAGTGCACCAACTGATGCCATTGCAGTGCCTCTGAGCGGGAGGTCCTAGGTTCGAGTCCCGACAGTGAATAGATTTTCGACAATAGCTGGTCAGCTAGGTCGAATTCTGTCTGGAGGAGAATTCTAGATGCCGGCTGCTCTGATCGGTAGTTTTCCGTGGTTTCACCGATCGACCCCAGGCGAATGCCGGAGCAGTACACTAACAAACGAGCCGCGGACCGCGCGCGATCGTTCCTACCTCCTCCTTGTCATATTCCACACTTTACACACTTACATTTGCATGCACCACACCACCACACATGCCGGAAGACCGGTCGGTAGCTTAGATCGTGTCCCGGCTGGAGCGGTGTCCCGCTGGTGGGAGATACCCGCTAGCCGACGGTCAGTCGGCGCCGAATCTCGCCATCCAGCAGGGAAAATCACCGCCCCCTCCTGATGCAGAAACATGTGCTGCATTTACTGACCTCGGTAGTTGACGCGCTCAGAATCACTAACAACCAACCAAAATGTTTTTTTCAAAATGTATATTTATTTTTTCTTAATATTTTTTTCTTAATAACCATTTGATTCACGATGATATTACGTTGCTAAAGATGTTAAAACCCGTTGCTAAGGTTTTTAAATTTCTTAACATACAGGTAGGTGCAATTGCACTTAACAAACCTGTAGGGGTGCATGTTAACTGGGGACGCAAGTGACCGATAAACTGATTTACATAATACAGTGAGAAAATCGATAATTCTCACAAGAATTGAATTTAAATGAAAACAGATAGTCAAAAAAGATGTTAGGAAAACGTTTTTAACGTTTGGCGAAATATATGAAGTTTTGTAGGTCTAAAATTAGATGATTATTTTAAGCGAAGTGTCATATCTATCATCGCGTTATCGCATAGAACTTAGGCAATTATTCCCAAAACATCGCATTGGTAGAAACAAAAAAATTGTTTGCCATTTCTTTTTCTTTTTTTATTGCAGAATGAGGTGATTATACAACGCTCAGCCATATGACTTTTCAGTTGTTAGGAGCGAGTATTTTCAGACGAAAAATAAGAGAAGGGGGTGGCTAAGGCGACCTTCCTTAAACGTAAGAATGAAGCAGTTGGAGTATTAAAGTGGGGGAATACATATTGTCGACTGTTTCTGGGAGGAGTATTTATTTCATTATCTAATATCAACCAGATTACGGAGAAAGATGTGAAAGGGGAGTCGGTTACGTAGACGAGGTTCTACGGGATGCTCTTTCCTTAGATTGAAATGAGATGCACCGAAAACTGAGGGTACATTTTGGAAGAATGTACGAGAAAGGTTGGTGATATGTGTTAGGACGGGTTCTATGGCTATGTCTTTGTGGATATTTGCGTTGCAAGGGGCGTTAACTGCAATTCTGAAAACCCTATTCAGGAATATTTGAATTTTGTTAATTGTTGTAGTGGCGGCGTTACAACAGTCTCGACAAGTGTACGTGAGTAAAGGGCGTAAAATGACTTTATAGACAAGGAGAGCAGATTGGAGATTTAATGTGGAGTGACTCTTTATTACTGGTAGAAGGAACGCCATTTCTTACACAAAAAATCGATTGGGCGGGACGATATCCATATCAGTTAGCACAAGGTCGCTCAGCTCGAAAATATTGTATGGATAGTAAAATTCTAAATGATTGATCCATGGAAGTTGTTAAAATTAATAAATTCATGCTAGTGGTATTAAAATGATATTATGTATATTCTTTATTGGATTCTGCAATTTGGAAATAATTTTCACATTGAGCTGCTCGAAAAAAGGGAATATCGGTTACTTCAAATTTTATGACTTTTTAACTAACATGGATCAACTATTTTGGATAGGAATTTTGTCATCATAATAGATTTGAGAGCTACATCGAATCTAAGAATATACATGTATGCATTTGGCATTGTGGGTGATTTGTCCGATTTTGCCAGCTAGCGGTGTCACCCATGCCTGGGCATAGTTCAATTCCCACGCTTGGGGATAAGACAGACATGAGGCAAACATGACATATTTGAGAATATAACTTGATACATTATTTAAGTAACTCATAATGAACCTTAACAAATTACTGCCGCTTTTCAGTCTCTTCAGTCCTTGACTACCGTGCGGTGTAGCGGCCATGAATTTCCGAAGATACATAAACGAACCACTCGTAACATGAAAATTCGCAACGTAACAGTGGTATTGCTTTGCTTTTTGTTGTTTTTTCATTTATTTTCTTCCTGTTTGGCAATTTTTCCTTTTAGGGATTTGTACATTTTTATTTTTAATACATAGCTATTGGGCATACAACCTCTCACTTTTTTATCTTACTACTAGCTAATTTACAGGACTTCATACATTTTTAACATATTTCAACAATTTACACATAATACTCAAATTTTTACTTCACAATATCAATTCTTAAATCTAGATACTCTCTAAACATACATTCAAGAAATTATCTTAATATTGAAGTGATTTTTTGCCCTTTTTTATTTTTAACAATTATTTTTAGAGTGGATATTTATTTTCATAGGGGTTTGAACATATCTTTCGGATTTCGTGAGCGTATTCTCTTGGGATTGTTTAATGTTTTTCCGTTGTAAATTTTAGACTGCAAGGAGAAGATTAAAGAAGTGAAAAAAAAATTGTCACAGTTATTTCTTATATACTCGTTTAGGGGCTCTATTTCAAGTTCTCTTTGAATGTGTGTATTAGAAATGAACCAAGGAGCCATTGCACATTTTCTTAAAAAAATGTTTTTTATTATCTGAAGTTTTTCAATGTTGGTTTTGGCTGTGTTACTCCAGACCGGACAGGCATAAGTGAGTGAAGGCTTAATAATAGATTTTAATATTAAAATCGTACTATCCAAATTTAAGGCTGAGAATAAGTTAATTAATGGATATAGTTTGGATATTTTGGCGTATGTTGCATTGGTTGTTAGTTCTATGTGCTTTTTCAAGGTTAACCTGCTATCAATGTGGACCCCAAGATATTTCACTGGTATATCATATGCTAGCCGTCGGATGAGAATATTATTTAATACAAGTGGGCGAGGTAACTTTGGTTTACAAAGAGTGAAAATTTTGGCCTGGGTTTTGGTTGGGTTTATTTTTATTCTCCACTGTTGAGCCCACTTTAGAAAGCATGAGATATCCGCCTCGATGTTATCTTTTACTACATTTATATCATTTATATCTGCATGCGTTGTGTATATTGCAGTGTCGTCTGCGAATAGCGCAAGATTTGAGTCTCCTAATGTGGGAATGTCTGAAACGTAAACGTTGAAGTGGAGTGGTGATAGTGCAGAACCTTGAGGTACCCCTGCTCTTATTGTTCTAGTTTGTGAAAGTGCGCAGTTTATTTTAACTCTGAACGTGCTGTCTGAAATAAAACTATTTATAATGTCCCGTAAATAGAAAGGAACTCCCAGCTGTTTGAGTTTGAATAGTAGACCAGTATGCCAAACTTTATCGAAAGCTTTTCCTACGTCTAAAAACAGTCCAATTGTATGCTGTTTGTTATGGAAACCATTTGCAATATGTTCCCCGAGGTGTATGGGCCGATGAGTTGTACAATAATTTTCCCTAAACCCGAACTGTTCATCTGGTAATGCCCTTATTTCTATGAGGTATTTGGTAAGTCTTGTTTGTATTAGTTGCTCAAATATATTAGATAAAGAGGATAATAACCTATAGCTCGTTATGCCTTTAGAATTTTTGCCTGGTTTATTGATTGGAAGGGCAATGGCCTGTTTCCATGTTTTAGGATAATACCCAATCCTAAGTGCTGCGTTATATACTGCTGCCAGGACTGCAATCGAGCTTCTTGGTAGTTCTTTCAAGATTATATGTTATTCGGTCGTGGCCTGGGGCCTTCCTAATTTTGAGATTATTTATACTAGTAGTAATTTCGTAGGGGCTAATAAATTTAATTAGGGTGGAGACTCTAATACGAGTCTGTCATATACTCTTCAATTACTTTGTTATGCTTCACATCGGTCATTGGATTGGGGGTGAAAGTATTTTCAAAATGTTCGGCGATGTAATCAGTCTTTTCTTGGTCCGTATATGTACATAATATCCTATTTGAGTGTTTAGGGGAAAAATATTTATTTTTCTCCTGTTATATTTTTTATTGTTATCGACAGCCGTTTTGAATTTGGATGTATTTGGGATACATGAGTATGGAAGTTAGAATTTCTTAAATTATCAAATTCGATTTCAATTATCCTCGCTAGTTTGTTTATTTTTCTTTTATAATTAGTGTTTTAATTTATTTGCCATTCCCTTTTCAGTTTTCGTTTTTCATGTATCAGATTGAATAGTTGTTTAGGTAAATTCCTATAGGGTCTGTGGGCTGAAGGGGATGATACAATACTTTCATCAAAGTTTTTATGAATCGCATGGTTTATTCTGGTTATCTCTGATTCAAGTTGGGCATCATTTTTAAATCAATTTGGAAATTATAGGTTTTGAGACAATAGATAGCAAAATTTATTCCAGTTCATGTTTATGGTTTTTTGGTTTATTTATGTTGTTTGTTATTGAAATTTTGCCTTGGAAAGAGCAAATAACCGGGTTATGATCCGAATCTAGATCCGGAACAACAGTTTGATAAATTGGAAAATTGATACCTTGGGAGATTATTATATCTAAGATATCTGGGATAATTCTATTGTTGTAAGGGTAGTGAGTTGGTTCGCTGGGTACTTAGATATCTAAATTGTTGTTACTTATTAGTTATAATAGCGTTCTACCGTGTGATGACGTTAAATTGCAACCCCAAGCTGTGTTCTTACTACTCGTACTTGGGTCTCCTATTATAAGAACTTTGGAATGCTTCTGGAGAATATATTTATAAATATCTTATGGGAAAGGGTAGTTGCGTGGTTTATATTCTGATACAATCACGATTTTCTCATTTTTCACATGAGTTAAAATTGCTACCGTTTCTAGACTTTTGTGGGATGAAATATCTTTTTGGAAATGTTTAATACTTTTGTGAATTAAGATTGCAACTCCTCCCGAAGCACAATGCGTTAATCTATTGCTTCTATATATTGCGTATACACTAATTTTAAATTTTTCACCTGGCAGTAAATGGATTTTGGTTATGCAAGCAATTTTTATTTTATTGTCATTTAAAAAGTGAGTGAATGAATTCGTTTGTCGTTTTATGCCATTGGCATTCCAGTTTAATATCCTCATTTCATCATTATTATTTAATGCCATTAATAAGAGCAGGAACTAACGATTGATTCATTGTTTATAATTGAGGAACAATTATTGCTAATATTTGGCAATAGTAATATTGTGCTAATTGAATTGAAATTGTTTGCACTATTGGGGCTTTGGGTTCTCCAATTTGAATTTGAATTTTCGTCATTTGGAGAACGCAAAGGCATGTTTACTTTAGGCGGTGGGGGAAAGTTTTGAATGTTATCAGCTGGTGGCGGCCTCCTAGGAGGGTGCACACTCAGAGTGGTTGTATTGGAAGCTTGAGCACTGTAAAGACCTTGCCATTGCTTTCGCTCACTTTCTGCCTCTTTCAATTTTAGGCAGCCACGATAATTTGCTTTGCGATTTAACCCACAGTTAACACAAATATGTTGTTCTCTTTTTGATCTATTACATTGCGAATAATGATGGGATCCGTAACAACGAACACACCTTGGACTTAACTTACAGTTTGCTTGAATCTCTGGCAAGGCTTACATTGTATTACTTTCTTTGGAGCACTTCGCAACCGCACTTTAATTACAGAATAAAATAATTTATTTTCATTAAATATTGATTTAGCATTTTCAGTTTCCATTAAATATACAGCACTCGGCCATACAGGTTTTCTATTTTTGTTATATAGCCTTGTTACGCCGGTTACTAAGTAAGTCAGTCTTGCTAATTCATCAAATATTTCTTTCTGAGAGTAAACTACAGGTATATCAAAAATTATAACTGAGAGCTTGGAATGATAGGGATCTCTAAAAGAATGATATTGTATATTATTTTCATCACAAAATTTTCTGTATCCTCCGTAATCTTCAATTATTATAAAGTTCACATGCTAAAAATATTTTTGTTGTTTAATAGTAAAATCGTTTTTAGCCACTTTTTTAATATCACTAACTAGAAGTAGATATCCGTAGCCGTTAACATTATGAATGAATATTGGTGGATTTTTTACAGTTTTATCACTTTCAGAATTAGTACGATTGTCAGAATTTCGAAGCAATACATTGCGTGAACTTACTGGTATGTTGTACCTAATATTCTTCTTTGTTCCGTGGTCAAAGCCAAACCTTTTCCTCTTGTTTGAATCGGAGCACTCGTTGCCGTTGAAACTCACGTTCTGTGATGAGTTTTCCTGTTGTTCACCCACTGGTGAAGACGGAAAGGCACCCACTTTAGGGGATGATGATGGGAACCCCTGTCCGTAGAATTCACCGCCGTTTGGATTTTCATTAATCACTTCCATTGACTGCACAATTAACCCTGAGATTTCAAGTACTCCCCCCCCCCGGAGCGGGCACTATCCACACTCATTTTGACAGATAAATCGTTGCACTATGAGAAGTAACTACTAGTAGTTCTGAATACACTGGAGCGCGGCGGCCCGCGCAGGTCGAGAGCGCACTGACCACGCTGCCTCAACGCAAGATAAGAGCTGCCTCAACACGACGTGTTCGCCTCGGCGGCTCAAACCGGACTCTTAATGCTTTGTGGAAAACTTTCTATTATAGGATAATGAAGAGACAAATATGTTTTCCTCTTTCTAATGTAGTTCGAAGTTGCATCCCCTGAACTGAACGTGTCTTATAATCTCATCAGAACTTAATGCAATGTGGAAAGGCCATCCTTACAAAAATATTGGCTCAAAAGGTTTCTCAAATCTTGTAGCGTCCTTAAAATATTCCCGTTTCCATTAAAATACGACATTCTGTAGAGGAATTATTGTATATGGGATCCAAAAATTCGTAATCCGTAATTTTTCATTTTTAATACTAGACCACATATTCAACTTTTAATTGTGTTATAAAATTCATGTAGGGTTAAAAAGCATTACCAATGCAGACTATAAAAAAGAGCACAACGTATAAGATATATGTTATTAAAGGACAAACATGAAAATATGATTTACGCGTGGTATTTTATTATTTGTAATCATATGTACGAGAGATTGTAAATGTTCAAATGCATTAAATATTCAAAAGCATTTGGTATCATGCGTATGAGAACCACAGATGCTTGCTTTCAGTACTCGCGAGTTCGACACAATTTGCTCTAAAAGGTATAAGCGTCAGATTCAATTACAACTTTCAAATATTAAAAACGGCCTGCTTTACGTCTCATTTTAATAACTAAACAAACCAAATAAATTTGATTTTCTTTGTACATTGTCAACATTATCAATTCTATATACAAAGAAATCTTTATTTTTAATTTTATGAATATCTATGTTTATTTTTCACAGACCTGATTTTTGGGTATACTATTATCTGCTACTGTTGCTAATGTTTTCTTTTTGGGATGAGGTAGCAAATGAAAATTCAGTTTAAATTATAATTCAGCTTAATTTAAATTATAATTTGGATTAATTGTAATGTATTCTTAATAAGTAATTCAATCGTTTATTTGAGAAAGGACATAAGTACTATCAGGTTAAGTCAATAAGTCTCGTACCCTTTCTCAAATAAACGATTTAATTATTAAGACGTTTCAACTACTAGGAATGTTAAAATGCAATTGCAGTTCACACGCCACATAGTTCGGAGTAAGGGACGGAACATGTGGAAGAATCCAGAGTTGACACTGTTGAACACACAGAATGTTCAGCAGAAAAAAGAAGTAATAAAGATTGTCTTTCGCTCTGCGTTGCCAGTTCGTTATGAGTCTGTAGCAAAACCGCAGGGGCCGTCGACCGTCTGGCCATTTCAAGAACCTCTTAGTCGCTACGTCGATGCTAGCGCGAGGTCACCGGCGCTTCTCTCACAGGCTCCTAAACTAGTGGGACTACAACAGCACATAGTTTTCCTCAGCTCTCTGTGTGTACTGTTGCAATTTTCGAAAATTTAGACTGTTCACCGACGATGTGACGTGAGCCGTTTTTATGCGTTCTTGGCCTTACCTAAAGCAAAAGAATGGAAATTGTTTTTGAGAAAAAATTGAAAATGTTTAAATATATTTAGGCGTCTTACTACAACTACAGTATTGACCATAAATATTGTTCTTAAATAAAATATTTTTTTCCAAACCAGTTCTTTAAATAATGTCTTATACAATTTTTCGTAAATGTGATCATATTGGGGTAATTTTGTGTGAAATATGGGCAATTTTTAAAGAATTGTTTTTTTAACAAATAGCTCCAAATTTTTTTTGAACGTTTTACTCACGTTTAGCGTTAGACGCGTAAACATTTGTCGCAAGACTCATTTTTTGGGAACTCTATTTTTGAAAATTGTAAAAAAATTAACATTAGAAAAAGCACAATATTGATAGATGTTTTTCTTAATAAAACGTGCTCCAAATAGATAATTAAATAAGGTAGTTTACATTTTTTTAACAAACTAGTCATTTTCGCTTAATTTCTGATTGAAATTAATGTAATTATTATTATTTTTCCCATAAGGGGCTCCAGTTATTTTCTTTATTTTTTTATTTCGAATATAGATAGTTCGTAAAAGCGAAAATCACGAAACATAGTTCGTATGACTGCTGCCTACTCTGTCCCATATGCCACCAGCACTTAAAGTTTCGAGATAGGACAAGAGACAGTAGCCATACGAGACCCTCGATGGAGCGCACACCACTGTCGCGACAACAGTCGCATCATGAAAGAGACCGTCAAGTGAACTGTGGGCAAGCTAACTGCTCTCATGTGGCACCTCAAATGCTATTTTAACCTGCCGTCTATTCTCATTTGCTTGCCGCCGAAGGTGGATGAGCTCGTGTTTCTCCACCCGATTCAACCCCTCCGCCTAATTTGAAGACGCCCACTGAATGGAAAGGCAAGCCGCCCAGCAAACTGTGTACAGTAAACTTCATAATAACAATAATATAACACAATCCTCATAATAATAGTTTGTAACATGATAATAACTGCAACTTCATACCATAATACATATTTTAATTTATAAAAACTTTAACTATGTATAATTGAGAAGTGTGGTAGGGATTCTGGAGCTCAACAAAAAGCGCACAAATTAGTCTTCGCCGCCATTTGTCACATACAGTTTGTTTTTTTCTCGCGTACTACTACGTAGCATAGAAGTAGTTGTAAAACGCTGCGACAGAAAACGACGATTTTTTGACAGAAATACTCGTTTTCTCGGTCTATCATTCAGAAAAACCTATTTTTTCGTGCTCTTACATAAAGTAAGTTATTTTCTCCAATACGTCGTTTAATTAAAATCCACAGTTTTGGGGCCCTTGATACCGAACAACTGGTTTGAGGCAAAACATTTCTGCGTTTGTCTGTCTATGAACAACACTAGCGTTTAAACCGTAGATAGGATTTTTACTACAATTGACATTCTCGACCAATGTCGCTGATGTCGCGGCCCCTTGAATTTGAAACGGATATTTTGATCATAGGGGATAATTACATTGAACCTCAACGTTTTCAAATTTTTCCACGTAATGGCTCTAATTTTTTTCTCTACTTTTTTTCTTGAATAAAGAAAAGTAATGTTGCAAGTCTGATTTTCGTTGAATTCTCTGAATTTTCGAAAATTGCAAATGTTTAAAATCTTTCAGTTTCTTCTTGCAACTACAATACAGAAAATGGAGATTTTTTCTTATTAAAATTTGTTCTTCTAAATTTGATCTGTAAATAATGTCACGTAAAATTTGATAGATATATGAGCAGTTTTGCGAGCAATTGTGACACTTTTTGAAAATTCCTTGAACTTTTTTTTTACTTGAATATAGCAATGTTTTTTAAATACAATGACGTAGGTTCAATTTTCATTAAAACATCTGAGTTTTCAAAATTTAATAAACTTTATTTTCGAGGTTCCGAGAACGCTTTTATGCCGACTCAGCCGTTTGGTTTGTAGTTGTTGAGTGAAGTGCTTCCGAAATCTAAGAACCTAGGATTGAATTCCAGCATGGACACTTTCAACTTTTTGCGGATTGAAAACAATTTTGCGGGTTCGAGTAGTATTATAATATTACGTAATCGTTATAAATGATGTGATGAAGAATGTGTTGTTCAAACGCGCCTCATCGAAGCGAACGGTTCAATAACTGTTGTTTTTAATATCCGGCCTCTGGATATCCGTCCATTCTCCGGGTGCTGTTGGTGAGTATCTTCAAATTTGGTTTCACACGGCAACCCAAGTTACGAACTGTTTTTTAACTCCTATTTTCGCCGCCAAGGGCCAACCAAGTAAATGTCTGTCATAACTGTGTAGACTTTGATCAAAGAAAGCTATTTGCATTTCGAAATTTAAAAAAGTGTTTCCTTCATCCAATTTCTGTCGAACTTTAGTAATATTAAGTGTCGCATTCAGTTCTGTTTTAAAGTATTACTCGATTAAATGTCCTCCGTTCATTATGATTCTGTTCAAAGCGGCCCAATTGTGTATATTCAACTATAGTCGGGTTCCATTTATTTATTTGAGTTCGAAATAAAAGGGCTTATTTCCTCCGACGTGACCGGCTTAGTTTTGCTCAGAGGCATCTTTGACTCTGGCTCTGCGGCGATTCTGACTGGTGAGTCCTAGGGTTCGAGCCCTCATGCTTGCTAGTTAGCTAGGTCGAATTCAGCTGCTTCCTGGAGGAGAATGCTAGCTTCCGTCAGCTCTGATCGGTATTTTTCCGTGGTTTATCCGATCAATACCAGGCGAATGTTGTAGCAATACTTTAACATGCGGGCCGTGAATCGCGCACGATTTTTCCTTCCTATTCCTGTCATCTCTTTTTACACACACATACACACACTTATACTTACGTGCATTACACTACCACACATGTCGGGAGACCAGTCGGGAGCTTTGTGCTTATCCCGACTGGATCGGTACCCCGCTCGGCGGAAATAACTGAAGAGAAATTCCCCGCAAGCTTATGTGTAGGTCGGCGCCGGATATTACCATCCAATGGAGAAGGACTCACTGCCAACTCCAGGGATTACATATTCACTACAACAATGGGACTAATGATCATGGCAGTTGACGTGTCCGGAAACTAGTCAATCCAATCCACTGATGTGCTTGGTAAACAAAACGTTCCGTACAAATGAGCCCTGAGTTAACATTTCCTTAAGAGGTAGACACTATACAACAGTCTGTTGCATTTTTTAAAGGAATTATGTCGAAAATCTTCTTCAAAAACAATTTGGGGAAAATTGGAGTGGATTGTAGGAATTTGAATTTTATAAATGGTTCTATTAACTGATGTAACTTCCGTCGTGTACCTGAGCTTTCTGCAAACTTTCCCCGAGGTCAAACTACTAGGGGAATATTTAAAATGCCTGAGCGAAAAGGGATATTTCCATTTTTTATATCCTTAATAAAATTATCGATACAACACCCATTAATTATAATTCAATTCACTACAGTTTTGAAACGATTTTCCAAAAAAAGTATTGTTACATTCAATTATATTTTTTAGTTAAATTATATTAAATTACACTATTCATTTCGTGAAGAAATTGCCATGCTGGAAATAGCTCCAATTGAACATGCACTCTACACTTATCCACTATTTGTCGTTTCCAGAATGAACCAGAATATCTTATTAGAACGCGAACCCCCGGTTGATTAATTTTTTTTCGATCATTTAGCTAAGGTTATTTTACTTGCCGTACGCGCGACATGGCTCAATCAGAATTTTCCACCCCTCAAAAATCTACAACCCCTTGTTGAATTTAAACATATGAACTCAGGTTTACAAAGCGATAATGCTAAGCAGTATCATATACACTAGTTTCCTTGTCAAATGCACAACCGCTGAAGCAGTGCCAATCAACGATAAGAGCAAGTAGGGTCTAACGATAGCGTTAAGTGAAACATTGTGCAACTTCTAGCTGTCAAGTGATAAACACTCAAGGACTACACGGCGTAAATACGCCCTAAGCAAGAGAAAAATCTAGAACTGGTACCTGAGGATGTTATATTATACAATCTACAATTTGTACTGTATTGTAATTACAATTTGTACTTTACTGTAATTGTTTTAAAGATAAAATTTAAGAATGTTATTTTAAATAAAGATTTCATTTCAATTTCATTGTTCCTCCCAAGAGCCACTTAAGTTCATCAATAAATTGTTTTCTGTGCCGAATTGTTACTCACCGAATCACTTACGTCTGTATCAAGCCACTAGATACGAGATGGAAAGCGTAGTACCCCGCATGGAACAGGCGAAAATTCATCCATATTATCAGAATCCGAGGCGGAATCAGAAGTATTTCAGGGAGTGATATAGTTTCAGATTGGACCTGTCACTAAAATAATTTTGATTTTCTTAAAATTTATCTTGAAATTTAAAAAAAGGGCATTTTTGTTGGCAGAGGCGCAACCATTATTTCGGGGGGGGGGTGAGGCAGGAGTAGTGTACAACTGACTTGTTTTCTTATAAGGAAATTTTCTTTTGGCCGAATTCAAAATGCATTTCTATTTGTTGACTTATAATTAATATTCATAACTTTAAGAATTGAGATATAGGAAGACTTTCATTACTCCAGAAAATTAGTAAAATCTGTATTTCTAAATGTCATCGACTTTTGGAGTAGAGGAAGCCCATGAGCTCTCCCCCCACCCACCCATTGTGGGGAAGCGTCAGTGCACTTGAGAAGACTCCTAAGAAATGTGCTGCGATCTAAATTCGGAAACTTGTGAATAAATTGGGTAAGATTACAAAACTGTGGGATTGATTGATTGACTAGTGATTACGAGCGCGTCAACTGCTAAGGTCATGCTGGCTGGTGAGATCCGGCGCCGATCTACATGTCAGCTGGCGGGTTTTCTTCAACTAGGAGTCTCCCACTAGCGGGACACCACCGCACTTGGGTCAAACTCTAAGCTCTCGGCTGCTCTGCCGACATGTGTGGTAGAAGTGCATGTGAATGCAAGTGTGTGTAAGTAAGGGGTAGGATAGGACAAGGAAGAGGAAGGAAAAGTCGCACACGGTTCGTGGCCCGTTTGTTAGGGTACTGCTCCGGCATTCGCCTGGTGTTCATCGGAGGAACCACGGAAATCTACGGATCAGAGCATCCGGTCGCTAGAATTCTCCTCCTGACAGCGGCTGAATTCGAGCTAGCTATGTAGCCACAGTCGAAAATCCTGACACTGTCGGGACTTGAACTTAGGACCTTCCGGTCAGAGGAACAACGTTGGAATATTTAACCCCCCCCCCCCACGCTATATTGCCCAATTTAAATACAGTGAATTGTGACAGATCATCACCTGAAACAATGATATCCAACCGGGAGCTTCGACATCTAAAATGAAAGATAGTAACGAAGCTTCCAGTGGGATAACGGCGACCAGCTGATAATCAGTCCCAAGTCGCTGTATCTAAGTCGGACAAATACCTCGCATTGACTGGTTGCAGTGAAGTTAAGAGCAACGCGCGGCAGGAGTGGGCGCGGGCCCGGACGCTGGCACGGGACGATGGGTGCGGCGGCGGCGGCGGCGGCGGGCGCGCTTCGCTGCCAGTGCGTGGCCTGGCGGGCGGGCAGTCGCCATGACGCCCCCTCTCCATTAGCGCGCGACGACGCTGCGCCCGCTGCGGCAACTGCGCCCGCTGCGCTCGCCGTGCGCGCCGCGGTGTGAGGGGCGGGAGCAGCGCGCACGCGAGCCCCGCCGCCGCGCCCCGCCGGCCCCCGCGCCAGCGCTGCTGAAGCTGGGCGCGCGTGCGGCGCGAGCAAAGCAAGCTTAAAGGTCATGCGCACCCAAGTTTTATTTCTATTTATAATTTATTATTATTTATTATTATTATTATTATTATTATTATTATTATTATTATTATTATTATTATTATTATTATTATTCAGCTTTTCAGCTGTATCCCTGTATGACAAGGTTGTTACGCCTTGAAGTGTGAATTATAAGATGGTAGGTTTAGGATAAGGGGTGAAGGGACAATCACAAATACGACCATGTCTACGCAGGTCTCGAACCAGCAGCCTCGGGGTCGACTTATTATTATTATTATTATTATTATTAATTATAATAACAATAATATTGTTGTTTTTACTATTATAGGGCGATGAGGGGTGAAAGGACGAGGATTGTCGTAGGAGGGATTTTGGAACCATCCCAGCATTCTGACCAGCTTTGTGATCGAGGGAAACCACGAAAACTCCGGTCAGGATTGCTGGCGCGGGAATCGAACGTGGACCTCCAGATTGCGAATCCAGCGAACAGAACCACTTTGCATAGTTACTTACTTATTTGTTCATTCGTTTATTGGAAGACTTGATATCATTGAAATGTGCATAGGGGAAGGAAGATTAATTTCACAAAAAAGGAATTTGGATTAGCATATTTTAAGTGAGTGGCTAAAGACCATCAAATTTGAATACCACACACAAAAACTTCAAAAATATTTTTAAAAAATATATATAAATATAAAATATAATTGTTACCATCAGTCACTTTGTTGGTCGCAGGTACGCTCGGAGAATATATTCCGCAGTCGTAAAGGAATTCAAATTGTGACCACGTTACTGAGTAACAATGCATTTTAATAATTGCATTCAAATTCTTTGAACAAATTTAATTATAATAATTAAGCTCATCAGCCCCTCGGGTGGCTCATGGAGAGTGTACTAGGTTTCAGTGGTGTGATCCTGGGTTCAATTCCTGGTTGGAGCAAAAATAGAACTCCAGCCTTCCATTACAATCCGCTGTTTCTATAGCTGGTGACGAAAAAAAGGCTCAGGTGCGCAAATATGCTAGATACGGTAAAGGGAATATGTCACGCTCGCTACATGACTCCCTTACCCCTAAACGTGGATAAGAAGACCGCTCCTCCCCATGATAAAAACATGCACTATACTAGTGGGACTAATGACCATGACAGTTGACGCGCAAGGAAACACGAAATAATCAGCCAACGACGCATAGTCCAGCCTCCGTACGGTGTTTAAAGAGCGGCGTCGTATGTCTCATCATGAAGGTAGTTGTTCCCAGTGTAAACGCGGATAAAGTTGCGAGAAATAAGGTTGCCAGGATTCGTGAAGCATCTGCAGTAAGAGCTAGAGATGGGCAATTTAATTCGCGATTAGTACAGCAATCGATTGTTTTATACAATTAATCGAAAAATAGAAATCTATTATTTTTACGATTAATGTACATATCGATTAATTTTTCGAGTTATAGCTCGATTATTTTAATTCAAATATTAAATTTCAAGAAGAGCAAAATATGAAAGTACATCTCTACTTATGAACTTTAGCCACGAAATTCCTCGTCTGTTCATCTCTCTCCAACTGTAACGTAAGCGATTAATTTCATGTTAGTAAATCTAATAAAATGAAAAGTCATTATATATGTTATAATATTTTAGTGATGGTATTATATTCAATATGAAATAAGAAAGAGATGGAATTACCAGTTTTCTTAGAACCGTCCTCAACCAAGCACGTCGTTAGGTTTCAATTATTGATGTTTCTGTTTCTAGAAATTTTACGACCATTTTCATTTTGAATTCAGTTGTTTGTCTTACGAGTACGTGTGTGGAATGAATATTATTCAAATGAAGAACAAACAAATATTATTAATTAAATCGTTCCGTACTTCTAAAGACTACTAAACGCTTAATTAAAACTCTTAAAAATTGATTGATTATATAAGATTGATCGATTAATTCGGAACGATTAATCGATGAATATGAATAGGAAGTTTGTTCATGCCATAGCGTCAGCACTATCAATCTTCTGCGATGCGCAGATGCACTAAAATGGTGCGAAACGTGAACTGCGCTTGAGCAGAAAATCAATAGTGCTTTAACGTTCGAGGTAGCACAAACTCCCTTATCTAATAAAAAAATCGTCGATTAAATATTAATCGATTAGTATTTAATAAACGCCCATCCCCCCTAGTAAGAGCACGTCAGAGTAGCGCCCAATGGGCAAGGAAGTGAAATATTCGTCAATGACTCCAACAATGTGGAACACTCACACATAGCCGCCAAGTTTGAATTCTTTTTCACCATGTGTGTAGCTATTTGTGTCGTAAAGTGTAAAAGAACAACATTTGAGGAGCTACTTGGGCGCCGAAATATAACGTAAATAAACATTATATTTTAGTGTTCGGACTTTGTGTGAGTGGTTAATGTTTCCACTATCGTGGTCGGTGACCGTGGTAAGATCGTGATAAGCTAATTTAGACACATTCGAGATGTAATGACGATTTTAAACGTATGATTGAAATGTTAGAAAACAAGTCTTTAATTACTTGTCAATCAACCTAACAGTTAATCATTCTAGAATGTAAATAAAGAATGTGCTCTGACTATCATAACTAGTTTTGAGAGTAATAAAAGTACCATGCACATGTACTGCGTGTCACTAGAGAGAAAACGCCAAAAATAGACCTTCGTATATTTGTTTGTGAATGCATAAATGCACTTACTTTAATTTAATAACTTAATTTACATAAGTAGATCTTTCCGAAAATTCTAAGAGTATTTGAGAAATGCAGTAAAAAATTATAAATATGTATTGAAAACACGCAAATATAAGAAACTCTCCTATATCGTATCATTATATTATTGCATCTTAAAAACTAGACAAGGTCACATCGCATTAATTACCATAATTATGCGGCAAAAGAGAGCTTGGAACCTAGATTGCACTTGCACCCGTCCTTATAACACCTCTGTAATCGCGATGACACAACTTTCCAGCGCGGTGCTCCTTCGTGCTCCCTTTATGCTCCACATACAGAGATGACAGCAGGTCTCCACCGTGGGTATAACATTAACTTTTTTGGCAACCTGTGTTCGTATTTTCGTTCATTTGATGTACATTGTTGAACACACTTGAATAAGTAATGGGTTCATGCCAGGCCGCCAATCCTGTTCAACACTAATAAGAAAATTCAATTGTGAAATGTGTCTTTTATAGAAGTTAGTAATAAAAACTATTTCATGTATTCACAGTTCACTACACATCTATTGTAATATAATTAGTTTATATTATTGTTTATATTGAATAATACTTGCTTGAATAGTATCGTGATAATAAACAAGTCTAAAAAGCCTGTTTACAAATAAATAAAGTGAAATGACAAATTATCTAGAGTTTTGGAGGTACTCTTTTCATGAAGAAAATATTATGAAAAACGTTAAGATTTAAAGCCCTGTTCCCAAATAATTGTTACAAAATAAATAAAGCAGAGGCATATGGAGGGGGCTGAGTCAGTAACCTATCAGAACGGAAATATTTTTAAAATAATTACTTAGAATATTGATAAATATGTATATATTTATTATATATTGCTCGCAATATCTGGAACCACATTAACAGAAGTCAACGATTTTTCCCATTATTTGCTAAAAATTTGAAAACTCAAACAAGGGAGAGTTTGTATTTAATACCATGGAAAAGAGAGAGCGTAGGCTTCCGCGGCCGGAGTCAGTATTTACTAGGCTGTCCGGGTGACGCCGCGTCCATGGCGAAGGTGCCGACGTTTCGGTCGCCATTCTGCGACCTTCCTCAGGGCGTATTGCGCGCCTAGTAAATACATGGAAAAGAGGTCTTTTTTCACTTTTAGCACTATTTTGTGAACTGCCACCGATGGTGCGCCAGCAAAGGGGAGGTTGCGGCGGCGGTGGAGATGAAATTGTTTCACATCGTAGTGTTATTTCAGTAAGAATATTTTCAATAAAATTATGATAATTCTTAAGCGAAATAGTGTCTAAAAAATTAATATTAAAATTCGTTATATTTGTAAACATCCAATAAGAATAAAATGCTTTAACATATACTAATACATATGAGGTAAAATAGCTGGGAAAATGTAAACTTGCAAAATGAAATACTAAACTTATAAAATCAAATTCAACTAAAATAGACATAATACACAAATTCGAAAATTGTCTCGATTTGCCTGTTTCGAAATTGCTGGTTACAAAATATTGCTGGTATAAAAATACACAAAAATGAGAACTCTAGTCATCGCACCTGACTATCTTAACTTTAGATTCACACTTATTTCATGGTGAAATAAGTTTTCCTAAGGTTGAGAAAAGCATGTTACAGATACTGGTCATTGACCTCTATGTTGCAAGATTCCAGGAATTAACTACGACGTTTACTCTGAGACATTTGATATGGCCCCCGTTCAATGTAGTTATGAAAACTACATACATTTTCGGTTGGTAAACACAAATGATATGCATTGCACCTCCCAATGTCGCATTCTTGATGATAAATGACCAGATGATCTCGCGTTCGCAGAGAGAGGCCCTTGTCAGAACTACCCGCGTCCCATTTCACTGAACGGCACCAATCTGATAATAAGCGGTCGTTTGCCTCTCTATGTTGCAAGATTCGCGGAACTGAGACGCTTGTACTAATGGGACATTTGCTATGGTTCTGATTCCCTAAATTCATTAGCTGACGCGTGAAATTTATTATGAAGATAGAGATTTTTCCCTTAAATGAAATGTGTACCTTAAAGATAGATTTTGAAGTAAGGTCATGTATAATTTATCGAAAATTTGTGTACTTTCCGCATAATTTTGCATGAAGGTGCGGGCAAGAAAGAACGTGCTGTTTTAACTCCACTACCTTCTAGTTTACAGCACAGAACTCATATAATGGTACAGTTTCATTTCCGGTGAACCCCTTGAACTTTCCAAAGTTGCAAAAGTTTGAAAAAATGGCACCATCTTAACCACAATATTGAATATAAAGATATTTTTGTATTGATATTGACAACTTTTATATTTTTCTCAACAATAGATCCTCTTTTTTTCTTTATTTGTTCTCGAGAATAGTGCGCTCTTAAAAATGGCACAGGTTCCATTTTCGGTGAATTTTGTATTATCGAAAATTGCAGAAAATAAGTAATCAAAACTACAAACTCATGATATACATTCTTACTGGAATCAGTTCTAAAAAAGAAGACCCTTAAATAGTATCAAGTAAACCCTCACCCACGAAACTGCTCTAAAAATATGTAGGCTTATATAAAATGAAAAAGCTCCAAATCAGCTATTCCAAAATCTAATAAAAAAGGTTATATCACAAATCTTTTTCAAAGTCTCGAATTAGGAATCTGGCAGATCGCCAGATACCGTTTCGTGAACAGGAAGAATTATCTCATGAATTGCAGTGCATAGAGGTAAACGATGGACGTGGCCCATCAACGAAGGAATACGTTTGAATACGAAGTCGAATTGGGAGATAAGCACGCAGGTATTCAAGAACTATTTTACAAGTACGTGTAAGTACCATTTAATAATAATAAAAATGATAGTAATAACAATAATAATTATTATTTTTATTATTGTTATTACGAAGGCAATTAATTGTTAAAATTTTAATTGAAGTTCCAATAATACACCGACTTTGTCGACTATGCTACAGCATTACGAATTGGAAAACATATGTTAAAACAAATCGAGGTAAATTACGATCCTAGAAAAAATGTAGTTCCTAAAACATCTCTATAGGAGACGATTTTACGTATGATTTCGTACAAATTATGTGATGGGGTGTTCAAGATTGAATATATGAACATTATGCAATTAGATCATTACACAGCACAAACCAAAATAATATTAATGGTCTTTGTCTGCCTATAATAAGAGCTTTCTGGCATGTTTATGTACATCGTTAATAAATCTTGCGAGATAGGTACGTAACAAATAGATAATTTTATGCAAGTCATCCCAAACGAATCTTCTTTTGAGGGTCCTTTGAGGTATAGAAAACGACTAACGTCATGGTTGAAATGCATGCGACCTTTGAGGAAAAGTTGGGTATTCTAATGCAAATTGGCGCTTATCTCAGCACTTCCTCGATGCGTTCTAGAAATGAGGACAAACTGGGGGAATGAGATAACGGCCATTGACCGAGAAGCAATACACAAAATAAAAATGTAAAGTGGATGGAAATTTTTTAAAACTTTAAATCGTCGAGTGTCGACAATCATTAGACTAATTAAACATCTACTAAGTATAATAAATAGTTCCATAAATATTCATCAGAGGAAAGAGGGGGCACGAGAGTTCGTAAATTAGTTCACGGGGTGACTGCTTATTGCCGGGGTACAAATTCCGGTGCGGTTGATTGGGCTATTTTTCAAGGCCCAAATCCCGGCACAATCAACGTCGTCTCTTTGTAAGCGTGCAATTCAGAGGACACTTCTAGAACTTTGTAAGCCGTGATAGCTTAATGTCTATAATAAATTAATCTAGATCAGACCAATGATGATTTAGTCATAATGTATTATTATTATTATTATTATTATTATTATTAATAATAATAATAATAATAATAATAATAATAATAATATCTTTACATAATCTGTATCGTGGATCTGCGCGATTGAAAACTCCAGGAACGAATGTTAATTTTCACTGCATTTTAGATATAAAGGAGAGTTCGGAGAGGGGAGAGGGAAAATACCTATTAGAAAAAACACCACCTAAAACTCTCCAAAATAAATCACACGACCTACAAAGGACAAGTTCCTCTGTCCACGTCATGTGTTCAACTTCCATTCCTCTGAGACATTGATTTTACTTTCTCACCACACTACGTAGTTAAGTAGTAAAAAGATAGTATTGTAATGCTGCACAAAAATCGGAAATTTTTCGACTTAAAAATTCAAAGTGTGGAGCCCTGTTATCCGAAAATTTGAATATATCTTGTTTTTTCATGAATTAAAATAATTCTTCTAACAAGTTGTATAGTCCGAATCTACGTTTTGTGGGACCTTGTTACCAAAATATTGGTAGACAGCCAAACGTCTGTCTGGCCGGCTGGCCGGCTGATTTGCAGTCAACGCTTAAATGGTTCAATTTTCTTCAAAATAGAATGTCCCCGATCGATCTGGCCGTAATCAACGCCCTGCGAGCTTGAAACATATTTTGAATTTGGGGGGTTCTTTAGCATTCATATTTTCAAAATTTTAGTATGAAGCGTTAGAATATTTTCTCAAAAATGAATACAAAGTTTTTAATTTAATTTTCTCACATTTTCTCAAGTAAGTTTCGTTTTAATCACTTATTTTTCGAAAATTGCAAAACTTCAACTTTCCTAGAAATACATTATAGACGAAAAATATTATGTTCTAAATGAAATTCGTTCTACAAATTTTTGTGTTTCAATAAGGTCACGTACAAGTTTTTTCATAATATGAACAATGTTTACAGACATTTTGCGTGAAATAAAGGAAATTCTGAAAACAAACATTTCTTGAAAGCGGCTACAATTTTACATTCTCGCACTTGGTTTGTAAGAAGAGAAAGTTATGTAATCGTGCGCCGGAAAACGGCGAATTTGCGGTTGAAAAACTCTTCTTGCCGAGCACTTGTATCGAAAAAGTGAATAAATCCTGTTGCAATAGAGAACAGTAAATTAATTCCTCAAACTCATGGTGTATCCAAAATCTATGTTTTGTGGGTCCTTAGTACCGAAAAATCAATTGACGGCAAAATGTCTGTCTATCAGTCTGTGGTCAACGCTAGCGTCTAAACCGTTCAGTCTTTTTTCTCCAAAATTGACATTTCTTGATAGATCGGAACGAACTCGGAGGCTTTGTGAGTTTCAAACAGATATTTTTATTTTTAAAGGTACTATACATGAAGCGTCAAAAACATCTTCAAAATTTTATCAAAAATGATGTATAATATTTTGATTAAAAGTTTTCCTCGGATAGCGTAAAAAAGATATTTCTAAATTTGCACTTTTCGAAATTTCACAGAGTTCAACGAAAATGAGACACGCGTTATTATTTTAAGGGACCCTTCTATCTGGAAAAATTTTGTTGATAAAATTTGGAGTGGTTTTTGAGATTTTTTTTATAAATTACATTAATTTCAACCACAAATTATGCGAAAATTCCTTTAAAAAATAACAACTGTACATTCCCTTTTTAAAGGGCTAATTCTTTTGGAACAGACTTTGTCTAAGGCAAAAAATATCTTATCTTCAATTTTGTAGTTTTGGATTGTTAACTTTTTGCAACTTTGGATTCGTTGATTGATTGTGTTGAGTGATTCCGGGCACATCAACTGCCAAGGTCATTACTTCCGTAAGTGTAGTGCACTTTCCCCCCTCGATGTGGCGGTGGTCTTCTCCCTCTGGATTGCGAGATTCGGCGCTGAACTACCGTCGGCTTGCGGGGTTTTCCCCAACCAGGTATCTCCCAACAGCGGGGTACCGCCCCAACCGGAACGAGCTCTAAGCTCCCGACTGGTCTCCTTAAGTATGTACTATTGCGGCACCAGTAGTTTTATTTTTATCAGTCTCAGATATAGCTAATAAATAAAAATGGCGCACGGCGAGATGTTTTCTGGATGCGATCCTAGTCTTTAGTGATTGATTATTCATTCCGGGTGCGTCAACTTCATCACTAGTTCATTAAGAACAAATATGTTACATGTGGCACCCCGGGAGATGACGTTGTACCTCCCGCGCTGAAGTGACATTTGGATCCGACTTACACGTCGACTTTCTGGTTTCTCCGTCTAGAAATCTTCCCCAGCGGTCTGCTTACATGCGTGGTAGTGTAGTGCATTGAAGTATGTGTGTTTGTAAGGGGAGAGGAGAGGTAAAGGATGTGGAAAAAGAAATCGCACTCGATCCTCGGCCAATTTGTTAAGGTACTGCTTCAACATTCCATTGGTAATGTTCGGAGAAACCTCGTATATCTAACTATCAGAGCAGCCGGCCGCTAGAATCCTCCACAAGATAGTAGTTGCATTTCAACAACGTAGCTAGTGGCTAAAATTCGCCTTCGATGGGCATCGAACCCTAGTACCTCCAGATCAACGATGCTACGAGAGACAGTGCTGAGCTACGGCAGCAGGTCAGCCCTTGGGCTTCCACACCAATAGGAAAAAGTGACAGAACGCGCATGCAGTACGAGGTGGGGAGTGCAAGGAAAAATCGGCTGCCCAAGCGAACGCCTACTCCAGCGTCCCCCCTACTTCCGCAGCGTCGCTGCCGTCACGCGGGGCTCGCATCGCGGGCAGCGCCGCGACGCCGCGCCGTCGCGACGCCCTGCCGACGCCCGCTCACGCCGGCGCGGCGCTCCGCAACAATTACGCACTCGGACACGCGCTCGGATGTGCCCTCCTTATGAGGCCCCGCACGCGAAATGCCGAAGCCTTTAAAACAGGGCCTCGCGCACGCTGCCCTACTCCACTTCGTGTCGCGAAAATGAAACTTTGAGGACACTTTCTCATCCGGGTTGGCATTCGTCCTTTCTGGCCCTTTTGTCTTTACCTCTGCCGCTTCTTATTTGCTTTCTACTTTGCGATATCGTATGTTATTGATCTTACTTTAGGAGCCATTTATACCTTCGTTTCATATAGCTTCATTTTTATTCACTACACCTTTTTATTCACATAGACCTGCGCAGACTAAATCAAGAGAAACCACTTTAATTCTGGGTCCACTTTTTCATTATTCCTTTTATTTACATGGAACTATGTTACTAGTGCTACTAATGTTATTATTATATGTTACTAGTAATTAAATAAAATATACTCCAAGGAGAATGACATTAAAACTTTAATGATAAATAAATTAATAAATTTATTTTTGTACTTAACCATTCACACACGTGGCAGATGGCTTGTACAGTCTCATCCGCAAATATGTTCTCCAAATTATAATAATTGTGTTCTTCAAATAACTTCATACTACCATATATATATGTATATATATATATATATATATATATATATATATATATATATACATATATATATATATATATATATATAACGCTGCCACTTCGTAGCGTAGTAGTTCAGAAAAGTGAAGCAACCCGAAATATGTGTAAAATTAAAACGAAGTACAAAGACAAATAATATTTTATGGTAAAATGGAAGGGACTCTTATTTTCTGTGCAATCAATGCTTAGCAGTATGAAATAGGTTCGACGATTGAAACCCGCGACCTTTCAGGCACGAGGGCGACCTTTCAGGCTCTTCAGCTCGAGCGACTTCGGCTCTCCAGGCTGGCTGTAATCACGGTTGTTATCATTCTGCTAATGTTATCATTTTTACGATATCCAGACCGGACTGAAATTACAACATTAAGAAAACGTCGTTTATAGTGACCACAATTCGTTTTATGTTTCATTATTTTGAAACATTTCAAATATGCACAATTTTGGGTCCTAATGGGTAGGAACTCACAAACACCAAGCAAATACGTTAGATAGTTCCGTGAAGAAATCATGTGCCTTCGACAACGGAATACGACGAAAAATGTGGATAAAAACATGACTACATTTTCCGGACAAACAGAAGACGACATGCGTAAAATCATTGCTTCTAAAGGCTCAAAAGTGGCAGCAGAAGTGTGTGGAGAAGACACTTATGACGATGCTCTGACTTGCGGCGAAACATTTCAACCTGGAGGTTGAAATGTGTGCTGTAAAAATGGATTCAGCACAACGGCAGAAATAAGACGAGTATTAGAAATATTGCGATGAGGTGTTCAGCAAAGAACACTTGATGTCCTTGTGAGTACGAGATTTATAATAAGGATAGTACTCAGAGAAAACCAGAAACTGTCCTTAATGGAGAACTTCTTTAAATTCTAGGAACTGTGATGGTATATTGAAATATTATTTTTATTAGGAACTGATTGGAATTGATGATGAAATGTGACTGACGCTGGCGCGGTCGTTATTGTCCGTATTGTTCGATTTAAATATAGCGACTTGGGTTGGATCATTAGCTGGACGCGGATATCCAATCGAGAGCTTCGTTACGACGTCACTTTTATGAATTAAATCTCCCGATTGAATAACCGCGTCACAGCTGATGATCTGTCATAAGTCACTATATTTAAATCGGACAATAAGCCACTGACCGCACATTACTCCATCTGCCCGCAGGGCGATTACTCTTAACAAGGGCGGTAGAAGGTCTGGTTCTTTTATTAAGAGATATATCGTAATTGAGAAAATCTCCAAACATGCCTCTACACCGAAAACTAGAACCATGCGTACGCGGGACTCGAATCGAGCTCGCCACTGCATTCTCACTCTAGCGACCTCGGTCATCAGACTGCCGTTGCACTTATTTTATGAGCTTAAAGAAGCCGTAATGAAGTATACAGTAAATAGTATTGTTTAGTCAATGATACACGAACTTTAAATGTATATATTTAAATTGTTGTCAGAATCAACACAATTTCGAAAGATGATTCTGGCCTGGAAGTGACGTGTTACAGGTGTTACAGGTTTATATTATTTGAAAGTAAATGATGGAGATATTTTATATATTTAGTACAAATAAATAAGTATTTGAACATTCAAATACAGCAAAATTGTATTTGAATGATGGAAATAAATTTTTGACGATCTTGTAATTTTTCTAATACTTGTTAAAATGGGAAGATATGAACACCCATTAGCAAATCCAGACGTAAAGTGACGTGTGACGTGAAAGTGAAAAAGACACTTTACATACTATAATCATTCTTCCATCAATTTTTATAGGAAGACATAAATAATAAACTAGCTAAACCCGTGAGAATGTACTACAAATACGTACACTAAAAACTGGAAATTTAGAAGTTATTTTCTTTCACGCACAAAAAATTCCAATTGCATCTAGATCATAAAAATGTTTTTTCGTGAGAACGATGTCCCCAGTTTACACAGTGAAGAACTAAAAAAACAACCCTTTTTCTTTCATAAAAGTCAAATTTAAAATATATAGGTATTATAAGAACTCAATTGCAATCAAACACCTTTTATTTTACTGATACACATAATTAATTTCAGAGTAACGGTTTTTTAATTATTTCAAATAAAAACATAACTGTTCTTAAAAATACTTATTTTTTTGAGGAAAAAAGTGCATTGTACACTGAGGGTGAAATTTCCCTCATTTCCTTTCTAAGGAACCTATCATTAGAATCTCATTATACTCGTTTAAATATCTGTAGTACATTTGTATGCCACTTCAACCATTACATAATGACACCGGCCCGGCCTGCTTTCCAGATCCGCGGTTATCATCTTGCTCTCGTGACGTGTCTGATGCTACTGACCACAAGCTACACGTGCAATCCGAATTTCCACACGACGAAAGCGCATCCATAGCGCCACACGATGTGAACAGCAGCGGGTAACGGCGTTGGAGACGGTAGCGCAGAAAATCTGCCACCATCACTTAATTAACGATTTCCTTACTGTTGGCCCAGAAACAATGGAGAGCGTGTCAACAGATAATGAAGGCAACGCTCCAAGTATCGCATTTATTTATTTAATTGTGCTTTCAACGAGAAGGAAGTAGGTGAATGGCCGCTTTACATCTTCGGTTATTCCAGACACCCATGACTAAAAAAGTCTTACAAGAAACGAGTTTGATGCGTTTAAATATCGAAGGTCCGTTACCCATCTTATTGCATCAAATCATGCGTAATTTTGATTCTTGGTTGATTTGATTTATTTTAATCAAATAAATACGTTATTTTAAGCTGCTAGTTAAATGGAAGTTAAGGATGAGTAACTTGTGTGTTAACATACAAGAGATTACCAATTTTATCATAATGGTGAATTTCAAAAAACCTACTGGTTAGATAGATTGCACGAAGCTCTGGTTTTGTAATGAAAATATTTAGAAAATGAAGAACTCAATAAAGGTCTTTCCCTATTCTTAATCACACAAGTGAAAACTGCATATGTCGGGAAATGATGTAAAAAAAGGATACCTCAAGATTGATTTCATTGATTGCCTTTATTTGTTATGTTGAAACTGTTATTCATCACAAACTATGATGAATAAAACAGGGTGGGAAAGAGTATATGAAGATGAAGAAAAGATCCGTAAATTATACTGCTTCCCCATACGTTTCATACAGTTTTTACTGTTTTTTAACAAAAATAAATCAAATGAAATTAATTTAATTTAGAACCCCTAAACTGGGTCAATCTCATTGAAAAGAGTTATTTTTGCATGCTCTTTCACGGGAAAATGATGATAGAGGTAACCGACATAAGGAGCAGGAATATTTAAATGAGAAACGGGTGTAATGGCCAAGTCATTGAGTGATTTTAGAGATAGTTACCACCTTAAAATGCGTTATGGATTCTTTTTCTCAGGTCAGACACATCGATAAAACTAATATTTAATTTCTCGCTCTTAAGTAGAAGAGAAAGTAATGTTATTTTAAGAAAAAGTTATGTCATGCTGCGCGAAAAAACTCATTACAGGGTGCTGGTAACGAAAATATGGATAAATCCAGTTGCTATATTTAGAAAAAAATCCTCTAGTACGTGGTGTAGCTAGAATCCATGTTTTGTGGGTCCTTGATACCGAAATGTCGATTGACGTCAAAAGTCTTTTCGTCTGTGTGTGAGTCCGTCTGTGAACAATGCTAGCGGCTAAACCGTTCAGCCGATTTTCTCCAAAATTGATATTCCCTGATCGATCTGGCTGATATCGCAAGCCCTTGAATTTGGAATTGATATTTTTTATTTTGGGAGTACTTTACTTCAAACCCCGGGGACATTTTCAAAATAAAAACAACAACAATGAGTCCATCGTTTTTAATTAAATTATGTTGTTGGATATTGTAAAGAAATTTTAAGTGAGTGATGCAGGTCTCATTTTGCTTGAATTCTCTGATTTTTCGAAAATCCCAAAAACAAATTTTCATGGCTTCTTCCTACATTTAAAATATTAAAGATAGAGATTTACCCCCTCCCTAATAAAATATGTTCCTTAAAGATAGATTTTGAAGAAATGTCAGGTACAATTTTTCAAAACATTTAGTATTTTTCGCGTAATTTTTCGTGAAATATATGCAATTTTTATTTTTGTTTAAACATTTTTTCTCAAAAAACGGTTCCATCGTTTTGATGAAATTATATTGCGGGATAGTCTGAAGGACGTTCAAAAAAATAGTGCAGGTCTCATATTGGTTTAAAACCCTGATTTTTCACAATTGAAAAAATTCAAATATTTTTCGGCGTCTTCCTACAAGTATAATTATGAAGATACAGTGTTTGAATTAAATGTGTTCAAAATCAGATCTTTAAGGGTGTCATGTTCAATTTGTGGAAAACATGAGTATTTTTTTGCGAAATTTTGTGTCAAACGTAGGCAATTTTTATTTCCTTTAAACCATTTTTTCTTAAAACCCGCACATTTTTTATCACATTAGAACCTCAGATAGCACAAAGGGTGCTTAAGAGAATGAGCAAGTCTCATGTTAGATGAAATGCATGATTTTGCGGGAAAAAAATTAAAAATGTTCTGCCTCTTCCTACAATTGTGAAGATACATTTTTTTTCTTAATGCAATATGTTAATAAAAACAGATCATCCATTAATGTCATGTTGAAATTTTTGAAAATATGAGTATTTTTGGTGTAATTTCGGGACTAATTATTAGCCCGATCCGACTTGACTGCGCTTCGTAAACTTAATAGAGGTAATTCCAGAAGGATACTTCGTAAGTAAGAATTTGTATATTATTTCATATTTCTTGGTTCGTTTCTAACATTCAAGCTTTTGTTATTCGTTTACAAATTAATATTTTATAAAATATTTTAAATATTGGTTACATTTGAGTTAAATGTGAAAACGAATAGATGATTTCGCTTTGCATAATAAGATGTGGGAATGAAGAGTAATGCGCGTAATAACCGAGTAGTTTTGATGAATATAACAATATTATATTTTTGTATCCATTTTCATTTTCTTGTCAGGGGTATCAATAATGCAAATTTGCAAAATGTATCCCACACGCATTAGCAGTCATTGTTGCGTGTTGCAACACATTGTTGCAACGCCTCACTGATAACAGAAAGCGATAATGACGACCGCAATTCCTTCGCGTAAAGATAAACTAATAATTTTATTTACGGCTAAAACACACATCACGCATTTACGGAGAATGTAAGTACACTGAATTCAATAGCAGAAAGCTATTTTCGTTTAAACGTTTGAATTAAAATATTTTATGAGTTTTTTAATGCTGCGTTTGTTTAGGAATTTTTCAAATGGTAATTGAAGTGTACGAGAGAAATTGTCAAATTATAATATCGCGAGAAAATACGTGCCGTTGTATCACCACTACTTTTTTCTTCATGCATTTCTGGAATATTAATAGATTTCGGTTCATCCCTTCTAATATTGAATTGAAATATGTGGGAAAGTAATTTTTTGTGTGTAGGTGACAAATTTTGCAATATCAGCAGGACCAGCCATCTGTTTTGTTTTTTGTTTTTTCAAAATTTTTTCGGTTTTCCAGGTTTAACAATATACGTTTTTCAGGTTCTGTTTCGCACATTTCAACACTTTTTTTTCTGTTCGTCACTTAACTATGTTTCAAGTTTTTCCAATAAATATTTTTGAAGAAAAAAGTAAGGGCCTTACTTTCTGACCGACTCTCGTATATTGTCGTTTCAAAATAATATTTTGAAACTATAGAAAATAAATCAGTACAACTATGTACTGAATTTCTGAAAAAGTTTGAAAAATTCTATTCCACCCCTTGAAGTTACCTGTAAATAATGAGATATATCATCTTTCTTACGTTTTTCTAATTGATGTTAACTTCAGTCAGCATTCCTTTTGCACATTTAAGCCATTTTTACCCATGCAAGAGTTATTTTCGCTTTATTGCTTGACCTTCGTGCGGGAAGTCCTTCAGTACAAATATCCCTTGTTACAATTGATAAAATATAACTCCATTCGACTTTCGGCGATTTCTCAAGTTCTTACTGGTGTTTCTTCTATTCTTCTTGGCCTTTTGAATCATTTTTTGTGGCATGCGAGGACTCAGTTTGGGTTTTCAAGCTCATTTCCCATTACATTTGACTGAAAGGTCCTCGCCAGATTTCAAAGCAGAACTGATCCTACAAACCAATGTCCATAAATAAACCAAGTCTTTCTTTATTAAATATTCAGTCAATGCCCTTTTACGGGGCGAAAAGTCTGTATTTTTACCCAGAAATGCAGCTTTGCATCAAGAAGAATCTTCATTTCACCGCTTTAAAAACTCACCAGGAAACAAATTAAAAATCCAATTTTACTTCTCATCTCCGGATCTCAACGCCGGATTTGAAGTACCTACCTTATTCATTATATAGGTTTCCCAAAAACGTCAACCCTAGAGAGAAAAATATTAGTTTTCAACAGGAAAAATTTTCCAAAGTGGATATTGTGTTATCGACCTGACAAACCATGAGACCTTGCGAATTTAAAGATAATTGTAGATTATCTGACGTCCATATTTAGTTTTAAAGATTTCACACAAAATGCTATTTTTCTTTTCGATTAATTACATTATTTATATTAATTAATATACTTCATAGTGCTGTAAGATTTCCATTATTAATAAAACTTTTGAATTTTCGGAATTAATAAATTTTCAAATTTGTTTGAAGCATCATAGCCAATCTTTATATTACGGGCATACTTAGTTCGGGTTGAATATTATTTTGTTTTACATTTCCATCACCTGTTTCCACTTCTCCTAAAAGTCTCTGCCGTTGAAACACATACACCACGCTGCACATACATTTCTCAAAGCAAATTATTTTCGCTTTTTTTCAACTGCGATTTTATGATTGGTAGAATTACTATGCTCTCTAGGGAACAATATGCCATTGAAAGTTTGACTATTTTACTTTTATATCAAGTACGGAGAGCACTCATACTTGTCGTTGGATCAGGTCCGACTCAGTGATATACTTTTCAGATACGGTCATAAACTCAATGATATTTAGTTACGCTTGTTTAATTCATATATTTCATAACATTTTAGTATAAAATAAGTACTCAAATAAAAAGTTTATTACACATGCGCATTTGTCACTAACTCCTCAACTGCACACGGTTCGGAGAAACTAAGACTGAATGTTATTCTGACTGCCGATTTCACAACCTCAATAAGTAGCTTAGACGGAAGTCCAATTACTGTCGGCTTCATCAAGGTCGCTTCACCTGTTGATCTTCAAAATACTCGTCAAATTTTGAAAGACCGCTGTCTTGTCATCAACGCGTCGTTTGATGTCTCCTTGTGATGTTAGTGTGAATCAAACGCGTGCATTGTATTTCGTTGGCTTCGTTATTTTTCTCTTTTGCTGTTCAAGTAGCGCATGATAATGTGAGATAATTTTCATGCTTATCTTTTGAATATTGAATATTAAGAAACCATGGGTCCAGAACAAGCAATTGCATCTAAATATTTGTGATACGTGAGTGGTAAAAGTGATCTTTTATTTTGTGAATAGGAAAGGTTGGGTTAAGAGGCCCTTATTTTGTTTTCTTTGTGCTGCCACAATGTTTTATCTGAATATTCGAGTATCCTTCTTTTAGCACTAGGGCTAAAAATTGAACGTTTAGCGCGCTTTGTGTGCCCTAAAGGGAAAGTGCTTTCACTACTGTCTGTCTACATACTATTTTTTATGGAATTTGGACAATGCTCAATTCGTAACCAAAGCAGAATGTTGAAAGCGATGTTCTTGAAGATTGTAGGAAAAAAAGAACCGCTTCTGTAATATCCATCTAACAGAAATGAGTGTTTAACACCCATGAAGCATAATATGTTAATAGCAATTAATATTTTATGCTATCGGCCGCTCGTGCTCGGGTCAGTGATTGTAATGGCCTTTTGGCATCCACAGGATACCTTTAAGTAAATAAAAGGACTGTTTCTTGCAATCGCATGAAAATATTGCATTTTTATATCTATTAGTAAATCTTTAGTATAAGAGGCTATAGCAGGCGCTAGACGTTGTCAAAAATCGCGTCTCCGCCTGCAAGGTCTGCAAACCAACGTGCAATCGAGTCGTACGGTTGGTCGTCATTTGGGGCAGAACTTGAGGCCAAAACACTACTGTAGGAGTAGCTTCAAAGCATCATATTTTAGGAGGAGCTGAAAACGGAGGTGTGAACAATAAAACATGATTTCAGTAATAATCTTGATTATTCAATTCGACACTTAATTATTCAATTATTATTTATGTAAGTTTCACATGATCCTCGCTATCTGTCCTGTATGTTAGTGCACTTTTTGTGAATCAGTCTCTATTAAAGTCGCATTGACTCGTTTTTCTATAAACTGATGAAACCAATCCCGAATAATGAAAAAAGAAGGAGCTGTTTCATTTTAACACTTTTTCGAAAAAAAAGTGTCTGAAGCCATATTTACAAATATGATTTCGACTTTTCCCGGGTGAAAATAATGTTACACCCGGTCAGACAGACAGACGCCGAACGGACGGACGGACGGACGGACGGACGGACGGACGGACGGACGGACGGACGGACGGACGGACGGACGGACGGACGGACGGACGGACGTTTTTCCGTCATTTGATTTTTCGGTATCAAGGACCCACAAAACATAGATTCAGGCTACACCACGAGTTAGAGGACCTCTTATCCTAAATTTAGATACTAGTTTTATCCACTTTTGAGTTACCAGGACCATGTAATAAGAATTTTTCTGCCGAAAATTCACCGTTTTTTCACGCAGTATTACATAGTTTTCTCTCTACTCCGTAGCGAAAAGGAAAACGAAAACAAAAATGGTTGTGAGGCTATGTAAAGAGGAGGGTTGAGAAAGGATATTTTATAGTATAGATCATACAGTAGGCTACGGTAAATAAAGGCAAGCATGGAGAAGAGTAAGGTCGCCGAATGTGAATAAAGTAAATTTACATATGATTACTTTACCGGAATGAAAGAAGCATTTTTCGGAAATGCTAACGGAAAACATGTTTTATTGGAAAGTTGGAAAGAACCGGGAACAATTGATAGAAACATAAAAGAGGAAATTAAGTAGGTTAAACCCATACTGAAAGAAGTGTGGAAAGCTCTGAAGTCTTCACAAAACTGTAAAGCGGTGGGTCCAGGTGGACGGTCGAAATCCAGGTAGCCATGGATTTGTGGAAGAATGGTGGACAAAATATGATGAGAGTATTGACTAAACTATTCAATCAGATATTATTTACGGATGATGTACCAACTGAATGGAATCTATCATATATGTGGGATATTCACATGAAAGGAAGTAAGAAAGACATGAACAACTATTGGGGTTTAAGTGTACTGGCATCAATTGGAAAACTCCTCAGCAAAATAGTTAAGAATAGATTGGAGGCAAGGGTGTCCATGAAAATTTCAAAACAACAAGTTGGTTTTACACAAGGAAAGTCCTGTATGGACAAAATTTTTATATTAAGACAAATGTGTGACAAAATGAGTCTGAAAGGAAGAGAGGTACATATGTTTTTTACTGATCTTGAGAAAGCAAATGACTGTGCCTATAAATGAATTGTGAAGGGCACAACTAAATTTTAAAATTGAAGAATCTCTCCTTAAATTCGCGAATAAAATGTATGTAGATACCCGAGCAGTGTTAAAAATCGTAAATATCATTTCCGATAAATTTAAAACTCTCAAATGTTTAAGAAAGGGATGTGGAATGTTTCCCACTCTTATCAAAATTTATTTGGAAGAGGTCATTAAAGGATGGAATACCTCGTGTTAAGGAATTGGTGTTTTAGTAAAAGGATAAGCAATACATTCACTAGTATTTGCGGATGATCACGTAATAGTAGTTCAAGATAGAGATGATGTTGAATATATAAAAAGTAGTAGTAAAGTACAGGCCTATGTACAGGTGGGCATAAATTAAATTTGAAGAAAACCGTATCTGATAGTAGGAGGAAAAGGTACTGACATAGATGTTCAAGGAGTAGGAAGGATTAAGTTAGTTGAACAGTACAAGTACTTAGGTACAATCCTGCATAAGTCTGGAAATAGGGAAACGTATATTAATGTCTGCATTAAACAGGCAAGAGGAACCATAAGAATGTTGAATGAGGTGTTATGGAGTCGGGAAATTAATGTAAGAACAAAAAAGATTAATTAAAAAAGATTAAGGATTATTATGGAAGATTAAGACGATTATGAAAAAGTCCTAAAGATTAAGGGCTGTTATGGAAAGTATACTAACCTATGGTGGAGAGAGTTGGGCCCTGACGGAACGTCAGAAGGAGAAATTGTGTGCAGTAAAAATGGAGTACGAAGTAAAAACTCCGATAAAAGTAAAAAAGGTAAGTGTCGTGGACTAACAAGTGGAAACGGTGATAAAAGTAAAAAAAGTAAGTATCGTTTCCACCTTTTTGAGGAAAACTTTGAAGGTCACCCTAATGTTTATACCTAATGTAGAAATAATATCCTCCTTTAGTGGGGACAAAAACAGTGCGTTACTTGAAAGAATTAACTCGTTGTCATGCTGCAGGAAACTTTTTTCTTCTTTCAATTTTGATATTTTCAGTGTTTCTTCTCCCTCCCAATATAGTTTCGGTTAATTAGAGAATCAGAAAATTAGGGTTTGGAAACTCAGAGTTCGGTTAACCGGAGTTTCATTGTTTTGTTGGTTTTTATCTTTCAGAAGAAAATCTGTGAGAGTAATTACGCTCAACCAAAAAAAGAACTTCAAGTAGGCAAAATTCAGCGAGACAGAATCCACATTGGATGAATTTAAGACAAATCAGATAGGAACCTCAAAAATACAATAGATGTTTTCCATCAACAAAAGACTTACAGATGTGCTGATTGTCATGAATTCTTCCTATCCATAATTCATAGAGAGTGAAGGAGCGAAAGAAGATATTTAAATAAGTCGATCCCAGAGGTTCAGGTGGCGGGACACACTTCCTAAATCCTGGGTACGTAATGTATGTATGTATGTATATATATATATATATATATATATATATATATATATATATATTAGACCGTTGTTGTAGTATAGATCCCAGGTGGTCAACATGGGAGCAAAGACCCTATCCCGCTCCCTCGTACCACATGTACGAAGGCACCATGGAGCTGAATACAGGTATTTATATGTATTCCTAGCTCCATGATAAGTATATTGGCCCAATACCTTTGATATAAGAGGCATCTGGCACGGGAACCTCCCGCGGTAGAAGGGACGCTTTCGCTGCTAGCCACAGAGCGCAGCATAGAACGGGCCTGGCGTTTCGAAATTGCATTTTTCAAGAATACATTATGAATGTTTAGAGCCTAAATATTTGCGACTGAAGTAGTTTCCTGCACTCTTGTGGACCACGATCTTCAATCACTATCCAGGGATCCAGGGATACTCAGATATCGAGGGAGGCTGTACCCAATCAGTTTAAAATAGACGTAAATGAATTGCGAACGCGAATTAAATTTATGAAAAAGGAAAATCCCGGCGTCCAGATGCCATTTCAACGGACATAATTAAACTCAATGGAGAGGCAATATTACCGTATCTAATAAGATTATTTCATATTTCGATCAACAATTCAAGCGTTCCAAAATATTGGAAGCTAGCTATTATTGTTCCGATTTTAAGAACGGTGACAGAACTGTTTTAACAAATTATAGGCCGGTAAGTCTTACGTCAGTTGTATGTAAGATAATGGAACAGTTGATAACTAGCTATATTGGACAAGAATGGGAACAAAAAGAATGGCTATTTCAGGGACAGCATGGTTTTAGGAATGGTTTCTCTTGCGAGAGTCAGATAGTATCATTCTTTCAGGATATAGCAGATGAAGTTGATGATAGTGGGAGGTTGGATGCCATAATAATAGATTTTGCGAAGGCTTTTGATGTTGTCCCACACGATAAACTAATTCATAAATTAATGCATTCGGGTATTGAAACCAGAGTTGTGGCGTGGGTTGATGAGTTTCTTCGAGATAGAAAACAGAAAGTCCGAGTTGGACAACAATTTTCAACTCTGGCAGAGGTTACTTCAGGGATCCCTCAAGTAAGCGTTATTGGACCCCTCCTGTTTCTCGCGTTTGTCAACGATCTGCCAGACAATTTATGTTCCAAGGTAACTTATTCCAGTCCGTTATTGTTCTATTTGTGAATGAAAATTTTCCAACATCTGTTCTCTGTGGTCTGAACTGAATTTTGTGCTTGTGATCCCCTCTATTAAAGTAAGTGGGTCTATCGAGTCGAATGAAATATGGTGGCATATAAGCCAAGCTGGATAACCGGCATTCGCTTTGTACATGGCACAGAGTCTTGCGTTAACCCTCCTGATTTCTAGAGACTCCCATTCTACTTTCTTCCTTTTGCTGCGGAAAGTAAGTTTACACGCTTTTCTCTGTACTCTACTCAAATATTCCTCTTGTAAATTTCTATAAGGGTCCCAACAAATCGCTCCGTATTCCATTAACGGACGAACTAGAGATAGGTAAGCTAATTCTCTCGCTTTCGCAGTACTCGTTTTTAATATTCGCATGGTAAAATGCAAAGACCTCCAGGCTTTCCCTACGACAAAGTTTACCTGATTTTCCCAATTTAATTTCCTATCAAATATTATTCCCACGTACGTACAAGCCAGGACTCTTGGAATATTTTCGTTGCCAAAACGTTATTGACTTTCATTATGTTTGCGACCCCTATAAAACTTGATAGTTTTGCTTTTTGAACTATTTATTTTCATGCTATTTTTTTCTGCCAAGAAATGTAATCTATCTCGTTCATCCTGCAAAATATACTCGTCTACTTTTAATTGAATGACTCGATATACTATACAGTCATCTGCAAATAGTCTTACCTTGGAACATAAATTGTCCGGCAGGTCGTTTACAAACGCGAGATTCAGGAGGGGTCCAATAACGCTTCCTTGAGGGATCCCTGAAGTAACCTCTGCCAGAGTTGAAAATTGTTGTCCAACTCGGACTTTCTGTTTCCTATCTCGAAGAAGCTCATCAATTCAATCCCCAACTCTGGTGTCACTACCCGAATGTATTAATTTATGAACTAGTTTATCGTGCGGGACAACATCAAATGCCTTCGCAAAATCTATTATTACGGCATCCACCCTCCCACTATCATCTTCATCTCCTATATCCTGAAAGAATGACTCTGACTCTCGCAAAAGAAACCATTCCTAAAACCATGCTGTCCCTGAAATAGCCATTCTTTTTGTTCCCAATCTTGTCTAATATAGCAAGTTATCAAATGTTCCATTAGCTTACATACAACTGACGTAAGACTAACCGGTCTACAATTTGCTAAAACAGTTCTGTCACCATTCTTAAAAATCGGAACAATAGTAGCTAGCTTCCAATCTTTTGGTACGCTTGAATTGTTGATCGAAACATGAAATAATCTTGTTAGATGCGGTAATATTGCCTCTCCATTGAGTTTAATTATGTCCGTTGAAATGGCATTTGGACCCCGGGACATTCCATTTTTCATAGATTTAATTCGCTTTCGTAATGCATTTACTCTATATTAAACTAATTGGATACAGCCTCCTTCGATATCTGAGTATGGTAAGATTTTGTTTTAAAAACGGAACTGAAGTAGGCATTAAATGTGTTTGCTTTTTCCCGATCATCTCTTAATAACCTGTTCTTGGTATCTCTAACGATAGGAATTTCTTCTTTATTTACTCTTCTTCTGCGAACATATTTGTAAAACCCTGACCAATTATTTCTCTCACTGTCGAGAATGTGTTTTAAAAATGACTCCTTGCGCAATTTTCTTTTCCCGCTCCAATTCTTTTGAACAGTTAAGAAAAAGTATCCTATGATTATCACTGCGATGGTGATCAGACTGGATTCTTACGTACGTGTCACCTGTCAGAGTCGTATCTAGACGCATCAGAGGTCCCATATCACTCCAACTGAACACACACCTCATACCATCACAGAGCCTCCACCAGCTTCAACAGTCCCCTCTTGACATGCAGGGTCAATGGATTCATGAGGTTGTCGCCATACTCGTACAATACCATCCGCTCAAATCAATGTGAAACGAGACTCGTTAGCCCAGGCAACAAAATTCCAGTCATCAACAGTCCAACGTCTGTGTTGACGGGCCCAGGCAAGACATAAAGCTTTGTGTCGGGCGGTCATGAAGGGTACACGAATAGGCCTTCTGGTCCGAAACCCCGTATCGATAATGTCTCGTTGAATGGTTCGCACGCTGGCGCTTGTTGATGGTCCGGCATTGAAATATGCAGCAATTTGCGGAAGGTTGCACTTCTGTCAAGTGTAATTTCTCCTCAATCGTCGTCGGTACCGTTGTTGCACGATCTTTTTGCGGCTGCAGCGATGCTGGAGGTTTGATGTTTTAGCGGATTCCCGATATTCACGGTTACACTCGTGAAATGGTCGTACGAGAAAATCCAAATTTCATCGCGACCTTGGAGATGTTATGTCCCATCTCTCTTGCGCCGACTATTACACCACGTTCAAACTCACTTAAAATGTGATAACCTGCCATTGTAGCATCAGTAACCGATCTAACAACTGTGCCACACTCTGCTTATCTTATTTAGTCGTTGCCGATCTTCTATGGCTGCATTAACTCTCCTCCGCATTTATTGTTGCCCGTCCAAATCCCTTGAATTTATTTTCATCTCTAAAAAACAGTTTCCGAAACCCCGAAGGGTGGTTTTTGTAATATTTCACGAACTGCATTGTCTGCACGAATCTATTGCGCCGATTAGCCTCACTAATGAAAGGCTTCTTCTTGGCTACTCTTCCCTTGTAACCTACGTCTCGTAGTACCCTTTCGGACAGTTTCTGTGGATACAGTTAATGTGGATACAAGTCATTTTAACGACACTTTGACGAGGATTCCCTGTGATGTGATCGCCAATATTTCCTTTATCTCGTTTGTTGTGAATCGGTTTTCGGCCTCTACCTCTTTCATTAATTAATCTGCCATCATACTTGAATTTCTCTTCTACACCTTGAATAGTACTTCCCATTGCCTTTGCAATACTTCGTAGTGATCTCCCCCTAATGATTAAATTCACAATAAGCCTTCATTCTTCCACTGTCGTTTCACTTTTCGAGGTAATTTTAATTCGATATTACTCTACACAAATCTCACAATCGACTAATCTGTTTATCACCACTTTGTGCCCAGGAAAACATTTTAACAAGTACTACGTTTCATAGCGCGCTTCTGATGGTGTTCGTTCATTTCTCTGGAACGTTTATTTGTAGATAAAGGTATTTGTAAATAAATTAGGTGTAAAATATTTAATTTTGCACCTAATAAAGCATTTTTCTGGTTTTAAATTGCATTAGTTCTCCCAGGACACCTCAAAATAGCATATTTTATTTCTAGACATATTCAAATGATATTAATCCATGTATCATTAAAGGTGTACAGTTCAATTCTGAGAGCCACTGTAGTTCTGTAAGTAGAGAAAAATTTTCCAAGATTGTTCTCTGAGCCCTCAACTGTATTTTCTGCGCGTGATCCCCTTCACTAAAATACATGGATATTCTGCCACCATCCGGTTATTTGAACCGAACGTAGTGCTGCCAGAAGCAACCATCGCCCTCTCTTCGGTTTTTAAAACCAAACGTCCCGGCTGGCCCATAGGGTGGTACATCAATCACCAACACTTCCCTGTCTGAATGCCGATGATTGTATATAGAAATTTACTTAGGTGAACAAACAGCAATGTGTCTGCCTAAATAATTACTTTGTAACCTTCACATATAGGTTTTTTCTCTATTTGGACCTTAGGGTTAAGTGGATCGTACTCGAGATTTTGGAAATTGAATAAAACCACGATATCCTTTAACATATAACATATGTATTAAAAAATGCATAGAAACACTACTACTACTACTACAATACAAAAAAAACACAAAATCCCTCAAATCCTATACACGAAAGATAACACGGAAACAATATGCAATCACTCTCAATTACAACATCCTGTCTCAACTTACAAATGAAATTCAATAGGATTATTAACTTTTTAATAATAATTGTTTTAAATGTACACTGAACTCAGTTTACACCCTCTTTTACTTGTATCAACAAACTCTATAACCTTACTTGATTCAAACTATTTCTTCTTGGTTTAAGGTTCCATGCTATCGCAATGGCAACCAGAGAGATTACTCACGCAATGAATGCTGCGTTTTGTAACTGCTTTTCACGTCACTTCGAATTGATTAACTACCTCATACAAATTCACGAATTTTTTTATGGCTTTCACAAAAACAACCCTGTTCTAATTTCTCCATTGAATAAAATAATACTGGGAGCAACAACCTTATTTTTGGGAAACGACGTCAGTTTCCTCGCGTCACCTTCGAAGAACGTGGAGTAACGGGATCCCATGCTGTAGATTCTCCGTACTGCAACGCCTCCGAATCGCCGCTGAAAGTCTCCGACCATGAGCCAAGGTAGACGAGAAATGTTCCAATCGCCTCAGAAACTTATTAGGCTTTTTCACACTCTCATACTAAAGAAAAAAGCTCTGTAAATCGAATTACGGTCATTAGCATCATATATATAAACGTTACAAGAGTAAGTCTTTCTTCTTTCTCGTAAATTGTTCTACGAATAATTTTATATTTAGCTTTATGAGGTTTTCAAAATCTGATTTATAGTAGGTCTTGCTCCAAATTCCAAGTCAGACAAGCTTCTTACACGTACAAGAATACTTTTCTTGCGAAGAGTACCTCGCAGCGGTGCCAAAGGAAATGAGAACGGGAGAGGCATTGCGAGGTCCGGGCTCCGTACAACCCCTCTGGTTCCCCTGCTCCACTCCTCCGACGCTCCCCAGCGCGTCAAGGTTGCGGTCTCCTCCTCCAAGTGCCACATGCCGTCACTCTGTTGCGGTGCGAAATCTGGTTGTTGTCCTGCGAACGAGATGTCTTTCCTTCTCTGGACTGTGTCACTTCAGCCGGCTCCGGCTGAGCTGTCACATTACCAAGTCAGCTAGAGATTTCTTTCCATACAACATAACCGGCATATGCTTTATATATGGCACAGTCTTGTTTTAACCCTCACGATTTCTGATGACTTCATTTTATTTTCTTCCTATTTGTCTGGAAAGGAAAATGACACGCTCTTTTCTGTATTCTATTCAGATTTTCCCGTTGTAAATTTCTTTAAAAGTCCCAGCAAATCGTTCCGCATTCCATTAAGTCAGTCATTTGACACAATTGAACATTATTCGTACATTCTCTTCACAAATAATTACATGAAATGTATTCTGTTGAGGAAAGTCATGTATTCTGTTGAGGAGTTGTCGCAAGACATCACTCAAATAATCGTTCATTAGTGTTTCATTCGCTCATACAGTCGTCGCTCGTCGCGTCGTAGCGACTCCTAGTGAACACATTGCAAATTATTAGATTGCCTCCTAAATTCTGACCAATGAGAAGGCTTAATTTGGGGCTCCACGATATAGTACATGGTTACGATTTAGAAAAATGCTACCATGGGTCATCAAACTTTCGTCTTCTTGTCCTGACTCCCATCTTGAGAACTGGGCGATGGACTGGCCCTCATTTTTAAATGGCTCATTCCCATTGCTTTATGAACTCTTTCGGGTATCGAAGGTGCTTGCAGTGATAGCTGGGAGACCTTCACATGAAAAGCTAGTGGTGCTAAAACAGCACTTACTTTCTCGACATTAGTAATGGTTATGTAATAGTATTTATACCACAATTTTTCTCCGAATTACTTTTTATAAAGCTTATTTAAAATCGTAGAACATTTCATGCGAAAAATAATCAGTATGCAAGAAAGTCAAATATGTAAGTAAAGTAAATAATATAATATTTTAGTCTTGTACAAATATATAAAAGTATTCGTTTTTATAACCGCGAACGAAAAGCAGCCGTCATTATCGTCATCTGTTTTCTGAGCAGCGTTACAACAATGGGTTACAACCAACAATGACCGCTTTTCTATTTGTTTTCACATTTAACACAATTAAAGGACGTCATTTAAAATGATTAACACAAATATATTACAAATGTAATAAATAAAATTAAAATAAAATATGAAATAATATACAAATTCTAACTCACGTATCCAACTGCGTAAATCGGGAGCGGGTGACTGAAGGCTAGCCATCTTTATTTCATATTTCTTTAAAGTAGTAGGTTTTAAATAATTTTTAAAAGATTAATTTATAAATTTATAACAAAAACTCCAATGTAAGAAACGAACAAATAAATATGAAATAATTTACATATTCTATCTTACCTAGCATTGAGCTGCATCAAAACACTTCTAAAATTACGATTAAGAAGCGCATTTTTTTCAGATCGGACGACTACTTAAACCCAATTACTCCAAAAATATTTTCGAAAAATTCAACATGATCTTATTTGAAGATCTGTTTTTAATGAACACATTTCATTGAGTAAAAATTATAAATTGTAATTCATAATTGTAGTTGTGGGAAGACGCCGAAAACAAATTAAATTTTGAAAAATTGTTGAAAAATCAGGGTTTTCAACCAACATGAGATCTGCACCATTTCCTTAAACATCCTTCAGACTATCCAACAACAAAATTTCATAAAAAACAATAAAGCTCTTTTTGAGAAAAAACATTTTAAAAAAATACAAATTGTCTATATTTCACGCAAAATTACGCGAAAAATACTCAAATTTTCGAAAAACTGTACATGACCTTTCTTCAAAATCTATCTTTATGGAATAATTTCACTAAGGTAAAAAATATCTATCTTTAATATTTTAGCTGTAGGAAAACGCCGAAAAAAATTGAATTTTTTTCATTTCTCGAAAATCAGGGTTTTTAACGTGCATGAAAAACGCGCCATTCCCTTAAACGTTTTTTCAGACTATCCAACAACAAAATTTAATGAAAATCGATTTTTTATTTTTTTTTTTATTTCTTATTTTTAATTTTGTTAATTTTGAAATGTCCCAGGGCCTTCATGTAAAGAACACGCCAAAATTAAAATATCGAATTCAAGGGGCCGCGACATCTGCCAGATCGAAAACGGAATATTAGTTTTGGAGAAAATCAGTTGAACGGTTTAGCTGCTAACGTTGTTCACAGACGAACAGATGTTTTGCAGTCAATCGATTTTTCAGTATCACGGACGCACAATACAAGGATTCTGGGTACACTACGTGTTATAGAATGTTTTTTAATTTAGCAGCTAGATTTATCCACATTTTCGTTACTAGAGCAATGTAATAAGAGCCGATAATTCGTCGTTTTTTCGCGCAGCTTCTTAAGCGCAAGAAATTAAAAACGTTTATAAAATCAGTTAAAGACATCAAAATTGTGCATAACCTTATTGACAGATTTACATTTTAGAAAAAAATTCATTTCAGAAAAAATCTCTTTTTTTCTGCGTATCGGCCAACTTGGACTGTTTCAGCAGGTGCAAGTACTATTATCTGGGGGGCTCAGCATTTTAGCTGAATCCATCTCCATCAATATATATTGTATTTTTGATTTTTTTTTCCTTTTTTCAATTTTTGAAAATGCAGAGTTCACTGAAAATGGGACAAACACCTTTTTTTGACTGTTCACTGCTACATATGTGGAAAAAATTGCCTGTATTTCACACAAAATTTTGCGAAAACTACTCATATTCTCGAAACGTACATGATCTTACTTCAAGACCTGTCAATGAACAATACAAAGAAAAAAATTGATATTAGCAAGCTTATAATAAATATTTTTATTTTTGGAATTACTTTACGAGAAGTCTCAAACTTATTTTAAAAATGTTCTCAAAAATGTCTCCAAATTTTTTTATTAAACTTTCTCATCAGCATAAAGGACCCTTTAAAATATGGCAGTTCTAATTTTTGTTGAAATCACTAAATTTTCGAAATTGCAAATGTTAAAACATTTTTTGGCTTGTTCCTTCAACTACAATATTGGAGACAGATTTTTATCCTTTAATGAAATCTGTGCTTGAAATGTATCTTTAAATAAGATGAGGCAGAATTTTTCAACAATATATGTAGTTTTATGTAATTTTGCATGTCATGAAGGCAATTTTTAAACACTTATTTTCTCAAAAATGGCTCCAATATCTGTCTTTAAATTTGTTTTTTTCTGATGGTGGATTAGCTGCTTAAAACAATGCCACAGGTGTCATTTTCAGCTAACACTCTGTATTTTTGAAATCTGCAAAAAATTAATATTGCATTAGTACAATATCGATGGAGATTTTTTTAGTAATGAAATGTTCTAAAAAATTAGATCTTTAATTAAGGTAATGTAAAGTTCTTGAAAAACAGAGTAGTTTTCAAATGAATTTTGTTTGTAGGGCAGTTTTTAAATTTTTTCCTCTCTAAATTCTCCTTTTGGTTGAACTTTCTGAATTTATGAAAATTATAAAAGTTAGAAATAAAGTGAGGAAAATTGTGCTGTTGTAGTTTCACTAGTTTATTTATCACATGAGTAGGTAAGAGTTGCAGTATATATGAACATTGTCACATTCATGTTACAATTTGCCCAGACAGTGACATCTTTCACCTGGTGATAAAGACTTATTAATGTTTTGAGTCATTACTAAATCTAAAGAACCTTTTGATTGAATGCCTTCGTTATACATTAAATTCACTGCCTTAGATCTCTCATAGTAGTATGTGGTGAAATTGTAAGATTACAGTTTTTGTTTATTGCACATGTTGCTGATATTTAAGGTATTCCTCTACTGAAAGGGAGTAAATCCCTAATTATTGCATTTAATTTCTTCTTGGAAAAATTTTGTAGTTTCTATGATAACTACTTACTTAAACAAAAACACAATTCTTTTTTAATTTTATTTTTATTTAATGTACCACAAACATAGTTCAGTACTATGTACCTCATATCTCAAGGAATAATTAATATATTTTAATAATTTTTTTTTTTTGTTAGTTTTGTCAATAAACACAAGCTTACCTCCTTAGTCTCCTCCAACCATCTAAACAACACATTGACAGCAACAGTCATGAAAATACTCGAGAGTCCATTAAAAATATCTTAGAGGATTCTCTGGTTTAGATTATACCAGTGCTTATAAATCATTAGATAAATACATCCTTTTTGTTCCCCCTTTTCCATTTGCCCCTTGGCTCATTTTGTTCCTGCCTCCATTACCTAATTTGTCCCCCTTACCCTGCTTTGTACCCATTTACTCGTTTAGTCCTTCCATGCACTGCGATTGTTATTTAAAAATAAATACCAAGACCCTGTATCAACAACCCTTGCTACAGAACATCGAGAGTAATTCTTAACTCTTGAAAGTGTGAAATGTTTATTTTGAATAACTAGAAATAACAGAAAAAACTGTATTTAACACGTCCTCTATTAGTCTTTAAGGACTCAGCCGGAAGATCAATTTAGAGGACTAGTCTTTTCTTTTACGTCTTTTTCTTCATTGGGATGTTCGAAAATTCAAATCTCTGAAAAAGTCCATTAAAGATCAGAGTTTGCAACACCTGACAGTGAAAAGAGATACCAGTAGCCAGAAAATAACAAATATCTCAAAAACTAAGAAAATTAGATCAAATGTCTTGGAAGTGTCAACAAGTACAAAAGACATAGATTTCAATACAACAAAAAGAAGGAAAAAAAAGCATTTTTTGTTCCATTTCCAATCATTTTTAGAGACAAGAACACTAAATGATGTCATCAGAATGTTTTGGCCATGGTCCGTGGCCTGTTTAATATTATTATTATTATTATTATTATTATTATTATTATTATTATTATTATTATTATTATTATTATTATTATTATTATTATTATTATTATTATTATTATTATTATTATTATTATTATTATTATTATTATTATTATTATTATTATTATTATTATTATTATTATTATTATTATTATTATTATTATTATTATTATTATTATTATTATTATTATTATTATTATTAATAATGTGATTTAATAATAATAATAATAATAATAGTAATAATATTTATTGAGTCACATATACAATTACAATTGTGTATGACGAGTCAATATGATGTCTTGGGTGGAGAGAGCGAAGTTATATTACTCTTCAGGAGCAAAACAATGGGCCATCTCAGCCTTTGCTCAAGGGACCAGGGAAACTGAACAAAACCCGATCGAGATGGGGTCATTGGCCTAGGGATTATATTACAATACTTGCTACAGATAGATTAGGATATTATACAGTAGATAATTATTTTAGTAGCAGATAATTTAACATTTCAAGATGTTATTGTCATTTTAATGCTACTACTTATAATAATAATAATAATATTAATAATAATGATAATATTAATATTAAAACAATACATGATATCAATTCTGTTAGAAACTACATAAAATTTAACAATATTAGTACATTCTATGTTAAAACTTGAAACAGTGAGGAGGAGGCTGGTTTTGACCAGTTTTTCAGAAAGTCAAATGGGATAAGAAATTCTTATTTATTTATATTTTTTAAGGGAAATATTGTTGTGATTTGAATATTCCTTTACACTGTAGAACATGTTGTTAAGCAGGAAAGCTTTCAATTTACTTTTAAATGTATGAATTGTGTTTATGTCTTTAATATCATTGCCTAGTTTGTTGTAAAGTGTAATGCCCTCTATTAGGGTACTTTTTTGATGAAGTGTAGTTTCAGAGTGGAGAACATGTAGGTTATCCTTTTGACGAGTGTTGTAGTTGTGTGTATCGGAGTTTGAAGTAAAAGTGTCTCTGTTTTCTGTGAGAATTTTCTTTGTGAAGACCACTATTTCAAATATATACATTCATGATAGAGGAAGAATCTTTAGTTTATTGAACAAGGGTTTGCAAGACTCCAGCTTATTAGAGCTGGTCATTGTTTTTTCTTCTTTTCTTATCAAAAACATTCTTTTTTTGGATAATCAATGTGCGAGTGCATTCAGGGGCATTTCCCCATAATATTATTCTATATTTTAGGTGTGTGTGCACATTTGCAAAATATATTGTTTGAAGTGTCTGAATGTTGAAGGTTGACCTGAGGGTGTAGAGGGCAAAGCAAGATTTGGTGAGCTCCTTGTTAATATTTGAAATGTGAGCATTCCATTTTAGGTTTTCTAGAATTGTTAAACCGAGGAAGGTAGTTTCATGAGATATTGGTACAGGGTTATTGTTTATGAGCAAATGCTCTGAGTTTTTCTTTAGAGCAGGGATTCATGAAATTTAAAGAGACTGTCTTGCTGGTGTTCATGATGAGTTTGTTGTCTTGAAACCATTTTACTAGTGCTTGCAAAGTTTTGTGAGTTTCCTTTTCTAATGATTTTTGTTTTTGCTGTGATGATTATGTTTGTGTCATCTGCAGACAAAATTATTTTGTTATTCCTTAAAGCCAAAGGCATGTCATTTATGTATATAAGAAATAGTATTGGCCCAAGGATGGATCCTTGTGGGACTCCACAATTTATCATTTGAAGGCAGGAGTAGTTTGAGGAGATTTTGTTTTCTTTAGTGTGTTGGAGGGCAACTATTTGGCTACGGTTTGATAAATACGATTTGATCCATTGGCCTGCAATGCCTCGAATCCCTGGCATTTCTAGTTTTCTTAAAAGTATGTGATGGTCAATAATGTCAAATGCTTTTGACAAATCTAAGAAAAAGCCAATGGGAATTTCGTACTGATTTAGTGCAACAAATATGTCATTTAAAGAAAGGAGAAGATGGCTGTGTCTGTGGATCTATTACTCCTGAAGCCATGTTATGCATTTGTAAGGACAAAAGTCTTTTCAGAATTTTTGAAAGTCCTGATAACAGGGAGATAGGTCTGTAGTTCATTGGATCATAACTATTGCCCTTTTTAAACATTGGTTTAATTTTTGCTCTTTTGAATATATCTGGAAATATGCCTGATTTGAGAGAGAAATTGCAGATATGAGAAAGTGGTTTCACAATACATGGAGCACTGTGTTTAATAAAAAAAATCTGGAATGTTATCCAGGTCTGTTGAGAATTTATTCTCCATTTGTCCAATGATTTCAAAAATTTCAGAAGGGGTAGTTTCATATAAAAATATGGAATTTGCAATTTGTGTAACATTAGTGCTTGGTTGGGGTGTTTCATTGTTAGTGTTGAGAGATTAACTTTTTACTAATTTGTGAAAAGCGTTCTATGAATATATCAGCTATTTCTTGTGGGTCTTGTACACTCTTGGAAACATAAAGTTTCGCGTCGAAAATGCCTTGGCGTGATAGGTTGATGGCTCTGGACATCCCTGCTTGACGACAGCTCTATCTACCGTTTATTTCCGAAACTACGTTCTGTAGATCGTGCTATGAAGATTTAATTTATCTTATTGGAGAGAGTTTAAAATATTTTAAAATCCATTGAGAGCAAAATAGTTGTAGCACTGAGGAAAAAGACTTTCGTGATTCCTGCCAGTAAAACTCAACTGACATACATTTTTGTAAACGTAATGTTTCTTTCAAGTTTCGTTAATATAAAATGTGTTAGTATAAGAAGAGGGGGACAAGGGCGAAGAATGGCTCAGTATCAAAGTGCTGTTCTAGCACTCGTGAAGTTGCGGGTTCGGTCCCCCCCTACATAGATATTTTATCCATTCTATAGTGCAATAAAATCCACTAAATTATAACATTTTACATTTTTCGTGACAATTTTATGCATAAAACGGTAAAAATTCGCTGTCGCGAAGAAGGCGAATATTTCAATTGTGAAGAAATTAGAAAATTGATCCATTGTATTAAAAATTAAAAATTGAGCATTATGTAGTGTGGAGATAACAATAATATATGTTAGTCCTGTACCGCTCGAGCCTTTTTATAACGATTTAGTTATCGCAGCGGTGTTTGGACCGCCCGTAACGTTTTGGAGATTTCTAAAAGATTTCAGCCAGCATGAGCAGGACCAATAACACCAAAACATTACATAAATATTTTTTATTTGAAAACTAAGCAAAAAGTCCCCCAACTCACGTGGAACAATCAAAATATGTAAAAATTAAATGTTGGCCGATAACACTTAATTCAGGGGTCCAGTTTGAAAATGGGTCATCTCCATTCCAGTCTGTTTTGAGAAAAACAAAAAAATGTCATATCATTTGTTTTAAACATTCTAATGCTAAATGTTTGAGATTAATTCCCTTGGCTAGTGAAAGTAAAAAAAATAGAATAAGATAATTAAGGAATGTCTAGTCATTACGAAGAAAGTTGAGCTAAAATTTTTAAAAAAACTAATTTTGAAATTTAATTTAAGTATTTTTGTATTTTTTGTGACAACGTAGTTTTGGTGAAAAAAAAACTTGTTTTCATTAAGTATTATTACAATAGTGTTAATTATTTCATTTCGATTTCAATATATCGTGTGAAATTTTTTATCAAATATGAAGATCAGCAGACCGTAACTGCTGACGTTCATAACACTAATCATTTTCAGTATCAGCTTAATCAATGCTTAGGCCAGTTTGATTTCTACAGAATGATACATGTTCTGAATTGGAAAGATCGTACTGTGCAGCGAAATGAAGATTATGGAAAGATCGCGTTCTGATATTAACACATTATTATTCATAACGCGATCTTTCCATGATCTTCAGGAGCCCTCTGGAGTGAACAAAAAACGCGTTTTGTTACAAATCATTTTATAAAACGACGCGTAATTGCAACGGACCCCTATTGGAAGCAGTATCTAATTTTTCGCTATTGGTGAAAATGTTGCGTTTTGAAACTAGACCCCTCAATTCGCCGATTCTCGCAATATTAGAACAATTTTGCATTTATTTCAGTAGAATTGACATTTGATGCATTCGGAGATAACGCTCGGGCATTGCCTGCATCCGTTCGTCATTCGTATTAGTTCCGTGAAAGGAAACAATCTGAATATGTTTTCCGCACCCAATACGGTGGCAGGTATTATAAATAACATCGTCAAGCAACATGAGATATCTTCAGTATTCTTCTAAATGCTTTGAATCCTGTAATAATGCAAAGCCATCTTCTTAGATAAATGAACACATATTATTATTATTATTATTATTATTATTATTATTATTATTATTATTATTATTATTATTATTATTATTATTATTATTATTATTATTATTATTATTATTATTATTATTATTATTATTATTATTATTATTATTATTAACATACATTTGAGGAAATCATAGTATAAATATTGGTGAAATATAGGATTGAACAAAAATGCCTAAATTTTTTTGCGCAGGCCAGTGTTAAGAAGGCGCGCGACGAGTGTTAAGACTGTTCCTGCAAGTCGCTCCTGAACTATTGAATGCAATCACACTCCATACACGAAATTTGAAAAAAGGCACTATGTGATAAGTATATATATCCCTAATAATACCTGGGCACTGTCACTGGCTAAACTCAGTTGACAGATTTTTCAGGCAAAAGTGTTCAGAAAGCGATCCAAATACCGCCCGCGTGCGCGATGCATAGGTAAATCAAGAAGAAAATGAACTTTAATGTATTGCTCTATTATTTTTACTTTTACAAAAATATAATGATTTTTATCTCGTAGAGCGCCAAAACTGACCATGAAAATGCGCTCGTAAAATAAAAAAATAACCATCAATAGGAAGACAAAAAAAAGATACATCAGGAAGGCAATGACGCATCAAGAAAGAATTCTAGCAACTCGAATTCATTTCCAATTTGTTCATTAGGATAAGTTCAATTGTTGTGAGGCAAAATTATATTCAAAATTTAAACTAAAACAAACATTATTTTTTTGCCGGAGGATGCACAAACTACATTATTCTTTTTTATTTGTTATCTGTTCAACAGTTGTGTGTTCAACAGGGAGTCTCACCAACTACGGGCCATCCCCATAACTTCTAAACGGTTCACGATATCGAAATGTAGTTTTCGCCCAACAATGTGAAATCATGAAGCAAGTAATGTGCCTTAGGAATATTCTTCAAAATATTGTTAGTTTCCGAGAAATTTAATCATCTTTAATTTTTTAAATGGAACCAAGTATTTATCTCACTAGCAATAGATAGATCATAAATAGACGAATGCAATGATGTAACACATGTTAATGCTTTGATAGTATTTTGAGAAGAAAATTATATTTTCCGCCATGTGATTTTAAATTAAATATATAAGATTTCAACTGTAAATATACAACCCTTTCAACTGTCTCCTTTTGGGAAGGTTGCCTTCGTGGTGCGGGCACTTTTACAGGGAGAGGGGAGAGGCCGAGAAGGTCACGTTCGCCAAAAGCGACAGTTACGACGGCAGCTACAGAACAAATTGCACGTTTAATTTAAAATCTCAGCCCATAAACTATAATTTTATGCACAAAACACAATCAAAATATTAGCAATGTTACAGCATTGCATTCCTCTTTTTAAGATCTACCTATTGCTAATGAGAAAAATTCATGGTTCCATTTAAAAATCAAAGATGATTAAATTTGTCAAAAAATAAAAATATTTCAAACAATATCTCTACACCATATTACTTGCCGCATGATTCCGTGTAATTGAATGAAAATGTAAGCCGATATCGGGAACCGTTTAGAAGTTATGAGGGTTGCCCATAGTTGATAGGACTACCTGTATGCAAGCAATATATATGTATTTCAAAAATTCGTGTTTTAATTCCGTTCGTTAGAAGACATGCCATGTATCAACATTATTTGTAATTATCGAAATATGTTGGAGACATTTCAAACGTTCCGAAATTTGGCCCAATAATATTTATGTAACTAATTAAGTTACAAAAGTGCTTGTTTGGCTCATTGGTAGAATCGTTTCTTTCTGAACTCTATGCAGCAGGATCGAATCCAGTACGTGTCCGTTTCTTTTTTTTTTTTTTTTTGTTTTTTTCTTATACGTGATTTTTTTGTCAAATGAACTGTATTACAGTACTCTCTCTATTGTGTAAATAAAGTATTATTTGGATTTTAAAACAAAATAACTCTGAAAAGGGCTCTTTATCTTTCTATGAATATTTGTTTTTAATTCTCCAAATTACATATTTGTTAAAATTTTATTCTATTTTTTACATTAATTGTTTATTTAAAAATATCTTATTCTAGAAAATGTAAGGAATACATTAATAAGGAATCCACCCCCCCCCCCAGATTTTACGACCATTCTCATCCTACGTGGGAGAGAATCCACAAGTCTCGCCGCATAGTTTTCACTGTGAGCGACCTCCTCCCAGGCTTCATGGATTATTTGCCAGAGCGCATCGGCATTGTTAGGTTCCGGATCAGGCCAGTTTTCGGCCATGGTGCGTCTTGTCTCTGCCCAAACATTTTCAATAGGGTTCAGATCTGGTGCACATGGTGGCCAGTCAACAACCTGAAATATCTTGTTTCTCCGCAGAAAACGATTGAACGACAACGAGATGACATTGCTACTGAGAAACGACCTGACCCGGGGGCTTGCTTTACCTACGGAGAATCATAGCGGCTTCCTTGGGGCCTGAAAACGCGAACTGGTCCATCATTTGCGGAGGAGAATACACTTTCATCAGAGAAAATGATATCAGCCCAGTCTCGATGTAAATTTTCCTCCGCAAATGCCAACCGATAGAGCTGGTGTTCTTCTGTCAGCTTCGGTTTTCGAGCTGTACTTCTGGATCGCAGACCAGCCTCCGAAAGTCTGTTGCGTATTGTTCTGGAGCATCCAGGAAATCTGGTTGTTCTTTGCAGTTGTGAAGAAGTTTGAAAAGGGTTTTCCACCGCTGCTTGTATCAAAACTTCATCTTGGTCAGCATCTGAAATACGCCAAAGCCCCGTTCCTAGTTTCCTCCCGGATTCTCCCGTCTCTCGATAACGTTTAAGCCAGTATTGCGCTGTTCTTGCCCCAACGCCATACCGACTCGCCGCCTCTGAAACAGAGAGGTGACCCTCTTCTACTAATGCGATAACTCGCTCTTGTGTGGCTTGGCTATGGTGAGCCATGTCGAATAATAAATGCGAAGTAGTTCAATTTGCTTAGCCGCTATTTTTCTTTTCTTACCAAGTGGCAACGCTGCAGAGCCCCTTATCTCCTTTTGACCTGCAGTCGAAAACACGGCAGTGCTGCGAAGGTCAGATTCAAGTCGGTAGTACCGTGAGGCTTACGAGAGAAAATCGATAATCTCTCTCAACAAAATAAATGTGTTTATTTGACTGTGTTATGAACGAGAATATTGTAGCAAGCAAAATGACATCGCTAATATGGCTAATTGGCAGTCTGATGTTCAACTAGAAGCAGTCATATTTTGCGTTAATTTTTGGTAGAAATTGTTTTTGAAATGAAAAAAATCGCTATTTTCTGCCATTATTTGTTATTTACAATCTGTATTATATTTTTTGTGCATAAAAAACGTTCAATACACATAATGGATTTCTACTTACATCTGAAATAGATGTTTGTATGATATTGTAATGAACTTCAATAGCATGACAAAGTCTAGGAGTATTTTCCCTTCAAAATTCGGTTTCGGCAAATTGTATTTTGAATTTTTTTACTTCAAAGCTACGAAATCTCAATACCCACATAACTAAAACCTCCCACATGAAGGCAAGGGATCTCAGGAAGATCGCATCATCAGAATCATTGAGCCACATTTATCATCAAAACCATTTTATTTACTTCAGTGTAGACATTGGATTTCAAAGCCTTGTCACACTAAGAATTATTGTAATTACAGAACATCAACAGTTCCATCATCTTTATTCACATTATATATCAATAGCATAAGGGAGTCTATGCACAGAATTTTTTAAATTTATTTATATATAGTAGTATAGTAGAAATAAAAGTTATATCAAAGCAAACAAGAGATGTCCAAACGGTATTTAATGAATTATTGACAGATACAAACACAAGTCACATTTTTCTTGTCAGTATATCACTATAATTTTTGGATATTGTTAAACGAATTGTCTTTCCGAGCTTTTAGGAGTTCCATTTCATGGTTTTATTCGAGTAAAAATGAAAATAATACGCAATATTTTAATGTTCTATTTATTCGCAATTTAAGATTATTATCTATAAGATTATAGAAGCTTATTTTATTTTGGTCTCTTACGAGTATTACCGCTTTTTGAGAATTGCTTGTTTGCATTCCTTATTCGCAATCGAGAATTTTGCTTAAATTATGCATAACATTGACACAACATATTTAGCATGTTGTAATTTAGTGGATTATATGGCACTGTAGAATGAATAAAATATCTACGTAGACTGGGAACCGAACTCGCTACTTCACGAGTTCTAGAACACCACTTCGACACTGAGCCATTCTTTCGCCCTTCTAATACAACTCTTATAACAACACATTTTATATTAACGAAACTTTAAAGCAAAATCACGTTTACCAAAGTTAATGTCAGTTCTGTTTTACTGGCAGGAATCACGAATGTCTTTTTTCCTCTGTACTGTTACTATTTAGCTCTCAACGGTCATTAAAGTATTTTATACGCTCTCCAATAAAATAAATTTTATTATAGTTCGATCTACAGAACGTAGTTTCGAAAATAAACGTTAGATAGCGCTGTCGGCAAGCAGGGATGTCCAGCGCCATTAACCTCTCGGGCCAAGGCAATTTCGACGCGAAATTTTATGTTTCCAAGAGTGTACAGTTTGGTTTTTGTAGTGGATCTCTATTTTTTTCCTGTTATTACTATTATTATTATTATTTATTAGGCACTGTAGTCTTTTTAATAATGTCCCACATAGCTTTTGTTTTATTACGTTCATTTGCAATGTACTTATCATTTGTCATAATTTTTGCTTGTTTGATTACTTTTTTAGGATCGAATTATGTTTTGTAATATGAAATGAAGTTTGAGTTACATTTGTTATTTGTTAGTATTTTATACATGTTGCGTTTTCTTTCACATGAAACTTTGATGCCTGTGGTAATCCATGATTTAATTTTCTTATTTCAGATCTTTTTGAGTTTTTGAGGGGGTCATTGAAATGTCTTATGTATATATTTATGAATGAATTAAACTTATTATTTGTATCAGCTGCCTTATATACTTCATTCCAGTTTTCGAATCTGAGTAAATTTTGAAATTTTATTGGACATAGTTATGGATTCCTTGGGCATAGTTACGGATTTCTTTGTAAGTTGTCTGTTCCGCAGATTTTGTTCTGTTTGAAGTGTTAGAATCTGGGCAGTGTGGACACTGAAACCTGTATTAAATGTAGCAACAGAAAAACAATGGTTAGTTACATCTATTATTATTTGATCTATAGCAGTGCTACTATTTTTGGACATTCGGGTTGGTGTATTTATGGTGGTTTGTAAATTGTATGATTTTAATAGCTCTTTAAATAGATTTTCATTACTAGATTATGTGAGGCAATTTATATTGAAGTCACCACAAAGAATAATTTTATACTGTCTGTGTTTTTGAAGTATTGTTAGAATAACTTCTAGTTTTTTTAAAAAGATTTTCAAATTCCCAGTAGGGCTGCGATATGTGCATAAGACCCATGTTTTTAATGTAGTTAAGTCAGTGATGGAGAGTTCAAAGTCTTTCTCTTTTACAAAATGAGTGTGACTGGTGTAGGGTACAAAACTAATAGTATCTTTAATAAAAATTCATGTCCCACCATATGCATGATGTGCATTGTTAATATTTCAACATGACCTGCTGACTAGAGAGAAACCTGGGGTATACGTGTTATCTGATTGTTCTTATTTAGCTAGTGTTCTGTGAAGCACAATATTGAAATGTGGTTGACTTTCTCCTCAAGTAATATTTCTATATCAGCGAGTTTATTTTTCAGTGACTGTACATTTTGGTAAAGAATGTGAAAACAGTTCTTATTTTTGTGTATTGTCTGCTTTTCTGCTGATGTTTGATGCTACGCTGTTTGTTGGGGTACTGTTCCAGCATTCACCTACTGTTGATCGGAGAAACTTGCAGCTGGCTGCTAGAATTCTTTCACACAGCAGTTGAATTTGTCCTAGCTCTCTAGCAAGGGTTGAAAATCCTGCCCCCATTGGGATTTGAACCCTAGGATATCCAGGTCATAGGCACTACAATGTCAGTTGATGTCCTAAGTCACCTAAGCCATTTTGGCTAACAAAGGAAATACACTGAACGTGTATTTCTCTTTAGGAAAAGGGGGGCAGTTAGTTTTTACTTTTCTACCAAACTTCAGAGAATTTTAAAATGTGCAAAATGAACATTACAAGAAGCGAAAGCTCTCGGTTGTCAAATTGTATGAATATGCTCATTACACCTCATATGCATTAATTTGAATGTTAACATAATTTATGCAAAAAACTAATTAAATGGACTAAACATGCCAGGTAAAGTTTAAATACACCATATTATGTCGAAAAATATATTGCATGGATTGGCAGATCCATGGAAAAAGTATATAGTTTCACTGAGTACATCAAAACACATGTTTACAAAGTTCTAGTGTTTTAATAAGCTTACATAAAAATATGTATTCACATAGAAATTATGTCACTAATTGTAATCAGAATGAAAAGTGAAAATTTCAACTGAGGTTTCCTTGTTATCAAGTAAAAACAATATTTTTTTTTTATTTACAATAGTTCAAAAGTTGTCTTGATTCCACAGATGGATATCTTCCTGCCACATTTTTGGTTAGGGGATGTTGTTATATTAGCAAAAATGCACAAAAGTGAGGTTTTGTAAATAATGGAATGAAGTGGTTTTGATTCTGATGGCCTGAATTAGTCAATTTTGTATGTTTCATATGTTTATTTTTGATGCTCTTAAATAGAATTGTGATGATAATCTTCATAGGAAAACATCACAGGCTTTTTATTTCTCGATTTGATTATTGCACAAGTTTGTCTCTTTAATATTATGTGCACAATGGAAGACAAAATTACATCACAAACAAACACTTTTCATAATGTTTTTCTATACATGTCTATTTGAGATGGACTTTTTTCACAATAAGGTGATTTATAATGCCTGAAAGCATTTAGCAACCCAATAACACAACAGAAAGGCAGTTGGTACATTTCACATTTCATCTACTGAGTGAAATGTGTGCATGTGAAGGGTTCTTATTTTTAATATCACAGAATGAATCGCTTCATTTACATCCACAAATTAGACTAGAGAGATTATGCAGGATTTTTAGACTTAGGATTACACAATATTTTATGTTTTTCTAAACCTAAATTGGGCTTTATTACTGTGTAAGAATTTCAAAACCATTTTCAGTAATGAGAACAGTATGTTCAGCTTGAGCAGCACGACCATCATCCAACATAACAGCAGTCCAACCATCTTCAAGTATAACAACTTCTTCAGTACCTTGAGCAACAACTGGCTCGATGGTAAAAGTCATCCCTTCCTCCATCATACCAGGAAAACCATGAGCTATCAACAGATAATAAATAAAATTTACTGTAACTAAACACACATCAAATAATTCCTCGAAAATTAAGAACAACTTTCTAAATAATCCACAATTGAGGACTCCCTACAATTTCCTTACATTTAACCAAAAGAAATGTGTAAATTGTGTATTATTTTCTTCTGTAATTTACCTTCAATTGAATTTTCTAACAGTCCTCCACAAAGAAAACTCCATTAGCATATTCACAGAACAATAAGCACTCCCAAAGTTTCAGATAATTGGAAATGTGAAAATGTCATGCCTTTTGAACAGTTACTTGTAATTTACTTACCAAAATGATAAATATCTGGTGGTCCATGGAAGTAAGACCCAATACCATGTCCTACAAAAGCTGGTACTACAGTAACTTTCGAAATAGCAGCAGCATTTTCTATTGCACCTCCTGAAATTTAATACAAAAATTTCCTTTAATAAAAAGGGCTCCTTTAATAACAAGATTCAAAAGCATAAAGAAATATCAATCTTCTCTATAGACTCATATAGATCATAATTTTGGCAAAGTTGGAATTTTTTTAATCTTCCAAAGAATTCATAAGAAATTAAAAAGTATTCTAAAAAACTATTAAGTGTTTGATAGCACCGTTTCAGTGTTCTGAAAATTCATATTTTTCAGTTCTTTTTTCCCATTTTCAATTTAAAACTGCAGCACAAAAAAGTGATATTTACACAGCATTCATTGATTACTGTATTTGCCCAAATATAAGGTTTATATATAAGCCCTAAATATCTCGTTCGAAAAATATAGTCATATTATATTAAGCTTAGGTATTTGGGATCTATGATTTTACACTGTCTTTCCTTGTCAAGAAACATAAAACACCCCATCCAGGTCAAACACCCAAATAAAAACATATTAGGTAGCTAAATAATGATTAGTTTATTTTGTAGGGTACATTTGAGAACAGGAATATTAGTTTATTTTGTAGGGTACATTTGAGAAGATAAAAAAAAAATTAAAAATTTTTTTGAACAACTAGAACAAAAGTAAATTTATGTACAAAGGATAAATTTTCTGAGATGGTGAGATGACCAATTTTAGGTGTCTCCGCACCACTGAAAATGGATTGACCCCAATACGTTGAAAATTTATTTCTGAAAAAGTAGCACATCACCATTTCTCTATCAAGCTGTGTTTCAGTTCCTACCAACTTATCATCCAGAGTTAAAACTTACCAATGGCTGAAAAAGGAACACCTGATTTGCACACAGATATTCCTGCATCCCGACACATATATGCTGCTTTAACCAACGCTTGTCCAGGTTCATCAACATTACCTATTAAAAAGGTGTCGGCACAATCTCCATGCACACCATCTAAATACACCTGTATAGAGTCCATAATAACATTAATACTACGCAGAATCTTTATATAAATGCTACAATTTAATATTATAGATCAAAATGACTGAAAGAAACGTGATGTTCAAAAAACAACTAAAAGGTAATACTTATCTTGTTCAATTTGAATTTTGAGAATAGAAATAGTTCTTAAATAGAATATTTGTTATGAGTCAAATGGCAATATTAAAATGAGACTCTAATGTTTACATTCATTGACAAAAAAATAGTAATAACCTACCCTTTATCATTAGCATTTACACAAAAGAACAGTTATGTAACAATTAAAATTCAATACAAGTGGACTTCTCAATTGGATTCTCCAATTGAAGATTGGAAATACGGAACTCTGGAAGTGCGACACTCACTCCTTTGGCACATTCAGCGTTCAATGAAACAAATTATTCATGAAGCGTGAACACTTATACATCCATTGGAGTCATTCTGAACTAAATGGAAACATTTCCAAGTTTTCCATAGTTGTTTGTCTTGCTACAGGAATGGTTTCCATTAATTATCAGAAAATATATAATTTTAGCATTTTCCTATTTCTAGTCTGCAATTGTTTTATCTGTTTATTTTACTAGTTTATGTAGTTGCTGTTTGATCCAAATTAATATACAGGAGGAATGAAAATGATCGTGTTGATTGAGTATTGAATCGATCGAGCATTCAGATGGTATTGGATTTGTACATTTTGTTTTTCGGATGTCTCATCATATACTAAATATTTGTTCTCTCAGAGAAACTTATGTGATTAATTTAGCATAGTTACATATTTTGAATGTGGAATTGAAATAAAGTTGTATAAACACGACAGTATTGGATGTTAAAAACTTATAGATTCAGAATCAACATAACCAATTTTTTTCCATTTTATTGATCAACTATATTTATATTGTTAACATCACATATTGCCATGTTTACTTAAGTTCATTAAACAAATAAAGTAGAATTAGGATTAAATATTAATTTTTAGAAGCAAAGGATAATGAAACTGAATATTTAAATAGTTTAGATCACACCACATACTGAGTTGTATTTGAAAAATTAGTAAATGAATAAGTAAAAACCAAAGGCACACAATTTTAAACATGAGAAAGGTAAAATGGAGGCTGCAGACAAATTCATAGTAAACATGTTTGGTGGTATCTACACACCATATGTGTTTGTGTTCAGTGGTTCTGGGGAATGGTCATCGTATCATGTTCAGGGTACAATTTACTTATTACTCATTTTAATGCAACTGTCAATGAATTTAATCCAAGCAGAGTTAGACAAACCTTAAAATACATAAATCCTTCTATAAAGCATAAAGTGACTTTCATGTAGGGTAGAACACACAAATTTACACATAACTTTTTATATATTATGATTTCTGAAATAATAGCTTGGTTACATTTAGAGCAACATTTGGATATAACTATATTTATGATTTACCACTCAATTTTATTCCAGATGTTTAGTTACTATAGTACTATAAAATGATTTTTTATGGAACATACCGTTACATCCACTGTTACAATGTCTCCATCACATAGTGGCCTATTATCGGGAATGCCATGCACAGCTACATTGTTAACTGAAGTGCATATGCTGCGAGGGAAGCCACGGTAATTGAGTGGTGAAGGATAAGCACCAGCATTGATAGCTTGACGCCATAATTCATCATTCAGTTGTGCTGTTGTTGTGCCTACCTATAAAAGTTACATTGTTCTGACATTCTTCAAAATATACAATTTATAATGGTATAAAACAATTCATTATATATGCATTCCACAATTATAAAATATTCACTGAAAAAACAATTCAACAGTAAGCTGAAGCAGCACATTAGGTTATGATGTATCAACAATCCTATTCACCCATGTTTCTCATGTCTTCCTACCCTATTTATGTTTCTCATATCCCCCATTATGTAATGGGCAATGACCACGTAGTACCAGACAACAATGTAGAGTTTTGACTTTGTACAATAGATGGGTAAAAACAATCATAACAATAAAAATAATTCTTAAAACCGTTTTATTTTGTATTTATTTTACATCAAAAGACACTAAAAGCATTGTGACAATTAGAAGGGAAAAGTCATGGTAGTCAAGGGGGACAGGATAAATGGTGTGCAAGTTTAGCCTCTGCTCCTCAAATGCCAAACTATAATTGGCGATTGAGTATCTCCCAGGATAAGGAGATCCCTTCAACCAAGTGCCATCAGCCACTTCAGAGGATAATGAGTACGTAGGAATTAGGGCACTGTCGTGTCCTTGGAATGGGAAAGTTATCCTAAAGACGCAAGTGTCGTAAGGTCAACACATTAGGTAGGAGGAGGCACTTGCAGAATCCTCTAACAGCAACCAAATCTGCATGTAGTGTGTTGATAGTTTTTTGTTTCTCAATATGTTCAACCTCCTGACATTTTATTGACTCTTGTAGTTTACAAGCCTCTTCTCCCATCTCCACAAGCAAGGCTTTACTGCTTTCCAATTCTTTTTCAAGATTACATTTACACTCTTCTATTGTTTGGAGCATGGTGTCTTTAGAAACATTTTCATAGTCAGTGTCGTTAGCCGAATTGCTTAACTAAACTCCGTCAAGACACGGAAGTTAAGCAACTCAAGACATCACGGCTTCCTAGACGGGTGACAATCTGGGAACCGCTGTTACTAACAGCGCCGAGCCCCTGGCCGAAGGGATAAAAGGCACTAACTGCGACGCGCTGAGACAAAACGTTAACGGAGTTATTGCAGATACGCTCAATGCCCAAGAAAGTCTAAGAGAGTGTTGCGAAGAAGCAACAAGTGTGTGTGTGTGCGTGTGTGTCTTTGTGTGTGTGTGTAAAGAATGGTTTTATCATATTTGTTATGTTATCTTTCCCATTAGTATCCTGATAGCTTTTGTGTGGTGAGCATTGTTTGATGTTTACTTTCATCATGGAGCAGATGCATCCAGTTCATAAAAAGGTATTACAAGAACAATGAAAGACCCACAGCAACCGTTCGTGAATTGCGTGTGATACTCGGACATACTGATGCTCCAACAGAATCGTCAGTTCGGAAGTTTGAGACCAAGGGTTCTGTGTCAAACGTTAAGAAAACAGGACTGTTCGAAATTAAGAAAACATTGTTGCCGTCCGTGACAATGTGACCGTAAGCCCCAGAAAATCGGTTCGCCGACAAGCTCAACAATTGAATTTTTCGCAAAGTTCACTGTATATCACCCTTTCAAAATCTGAAAATGCATGCATACGAGATTCAACTTACACAAGAGTTGAAGCCTGCAGATCATGGAAAGAGATGTCAATTTGCTCAATGGGATCGACAAGCGGAGAACGAAAACTTCACAAAAAGAATATTTTTTTCAGACGAGTCGCTCTTCCACCTCAGTGGATACGTCAATAAGTAGAACTGCAGAATTTGCACTAATGAAAATCCGCGAGTGACTGTGGAAGACGAAATGCATCCACAATGCACGACTGTGTTGGTGTGGGTTCTGGACAGGAAGCGTGATCGGCCCGTTCTTATTTGAAGATGAGGGAGCCGCCGTCACTGTGAACGCCGACCGGCTGATTGGTTTTTTACAGTTTTGGATATGGAAAATGACGATTTATGGTTTCAACAAGATGGAGCAACATGACACACATTCCATGAAACGATTGATCTGCTGAATGAACAGTTTCCTCAAAAAAATATCTCTTTGCGTGGCAACCAGGAATAGCCTTCCAGATCATATGCGATCTTACGCCGTGTGACTTTTTTGTGAGGATTTGTGAAATTAAAAGAGTACGTGAATAAACCACAAACAATAATCGAATTGAAGAATGAAATTAAAAGGGTTATTAATGGCATCCCACCGTCATCGCTAACTTCAATGAACGCATTGCTCGTTGCCGCGCGGCCTTGGGAGGTCATATGGGGGATATAATTTTTCATACATAAATGGGAGAAGCTACTATACATACACACACACACACATATATATGTGTGTGTGTGTGTGTGTGTGCGCGCGCGTGTATGTGTGTGTGTGTGTGTGCGCGCGTGTATGTGTGTGTGTGTATTGTGACGAACGCGAGTGACTATGTTCGTCCCACACGCCCACGCATCAAGAAAACGCCAGTGGTAGACCGGGTGAGCGAGCGCGGCGCGTTTTGAAAACGGCCAGTCATCCTCTTTCGTTCCTGGTCTTCGAACCAGCAGCACTCTCTTCAGTTCTTGACCACCTAACCAGCAACCACTTCGCAGTTACTAGGTAGGAGTGTTGGTCGTCGAACAGCCGCCTAGATAGCCGTCCGCAAACTTTGTTACAATTTTTCTGGAAGAAAGTTTTTCTTCAAACAAGACGCAGGGAGTTTATCTAGAATCTATAATTTACAGTGGAGCTGAGGACAGTACAATAGGGAAATTGTTTGGGCTGAGGTAAAGTAAATTTCAATCAGAGGCGACATTTGTGACAGTGCGAACGACAGCTACGCGTACGCATGAGTTCTTCAGCGCATTGCAAGGAACATTCGCACGCGATCGTTATCATAAATATCAAGGAAGGCGAAGGCAGAAGGCGACGCGGAAGACGACGCAAGAGGGCAGCGAGAAGTCACCGGCGACACGGGGCCCGCGATCGACTGCGCGGAGGCCGAGGCACTTCAAGGTTGAGCGTTGGAGCACGGAGGACGCAGCTGCGCCGAAAAATTAGGTCAAAGTCACGGCGACCAGGAAAAACTTGTCAACCAGGAAATTGTGAGGGAAATAGGCATACATGCGGCATCTGAATATCAGTCAGAGATTCTTACCATTTTAAAAGCACTATTGCCTACGAAACTGTAAATAGGTTAATATTAATTTATGTTGTTCGCGGCCGAATCATGGTAGAGAGTGTGGTGCATCTGCACATTATTTTTGTAGTAAAGTTATTTGAATGGAGTGTTACATTGTATATTATGTCATTGGTTAATGTAAATAGGAATTGTAGCAAATTTAATTAGTAAGAGTAACAAATGGAATGCTCAGTGATCATTTGTGCGAATAGTTTACCGATTAATTCTTGCTTAATTGAAAAAGGGTTTCAATTTTTTTGTTCTATTGTCTTTCATTTTGATTTTGGTGTGATTTTGTAAGCAACGAAAGGGGTTTTAAGATTATTAAACCCTTTTTAACTGATTTATGTGTTCTTGTTATTGGATTTGCTCTCAACACTCCAAAGATCCCACGCAAGAACATATCTAAGAGGTTCCCCAACAGGCTGAGGGGGTATTCGTCAGAAATAATATATATGTATGTATAAAAACCATTGTTGTAACCTGCGTGCGTGTTGTAACCTCCGTGTTGTAACCTCACTCACAGTTAGACCCCCCCCCCCCCTTTCCCGTCCAATCGAGGTTTCATTCGTCGCGTCTGTTTGCTGGTGGGGGAACTACAGATTTCTCTACGGTCCCATCCAGAGGATTCTAACAAATTCCTCCAAAATTGTGTTTTCGCAGGCGGCGCGCTAACCTTGGCGAGCGGGCGCAGCTCGTCGAGCAGGCGGCGGGCGAGGCGGCAGGCGCGGCGCATGCGGGCCACGTCGGCGGGGGACTTGCGCTCGGGGGCGGCGGGCGGCGGGGGCGGCGGCGTGCCGTCGGCGTAGGGCGGGCGCACGCACGCCGCAGCCGGCGGCGACGGGTCGCGCGCCGAAGGCCCCTCGGGCAGCACGCGCTCGTAGCGGCCAAAGCGCGCCCTGCAAAAACGCATGCGACGGTCAGCACAGCCGGCGCTCAACAGAGAGCGCGGCGGGACGGGACGGGGCGAGGCGGAGGGTACGCGACCGCACGGCGTACATTGCTGCCTTCCCACGGAGACACCCGGCAGCGCCGCCGAATACCGCCGGGGCGTTTCACTCATAGTCACCGAGCAGCGCCACTGAGTGTTGGAATGCAAGGATTCGTCACCGTTGTTGGCGCCGGCGGTCTGAGGCGCTCATTTTAAGGGCTCCTTCATTCGGAGCTACTCAGAAGCGTTTCGGAGTGTCACTGCTGCTGGCAAAGAATTGGTTTAAATGAAGGTATTCACACAACCGGCGCTGCAGTGCCGGTTAGTGGTGCAATCTCGCCACAGGCAGCGCTTCCGCAGTACCACCACTAGAACACGGTTTTAGATGACAGCTTCACACTATTACACTACTCTTCTTTTTTATAACGTGGCGCGTGACGTAAATCAGCTGTTGACGGTGTCATCCAATCGGGAGCTTAAACGTCACCACAGTGACGTTCTAGCTCCCGATTGGATAACACCGTAAAAGCTGATTTACGTCATACGCCACGTTAAAAAAACGAAGTACCTCTGAGCTTATGTTGGCAGCAGTACGGCCACCGGCGACCACAGTGGTGTCTTACAAACCCTTCGCTTCGGCGCTTCTCACTGGCTCTGCCGATCTACTCCGTGAGAAGGCGACCTACGTTCAGGGGCGCTTCTGAGTGGCCTTGTATGAACGCTGCCATTTAGCATTGTGTTCTGCTAGCGTTGGCGGAAATGCGTCACTAACCGTCAGAACAGCGTCACTGCGCCGCTCGTGTGAACATCTCCATTTAAAACAATGCTTTACAAGCAGCAGCACTCGGAAGCTGCTGGGTGTCTCCATGTAAAGATAAACTCGAACACTGCAGAGCCGGATTTGCATTTTTGCAAATCCCCGCAAAAGTTTGGTAGTGGGCTCTTTTTCGCTGTACTACTAAACAAATTAGCCTAGCAAAACAAACATCTCAAACAGAATGTGTGTTGTATCTTAGTACCAGCCTAAATCGTGTCATTATCATTCATCTTCAATGTCTCTATTACAATCTGAATAAAATTGATTATATTTTATCATTTCATTTGAATATTGACAATTTTATATTTTATCTGTTAATCATGTGTAAGCTTTGCGATACTTAATTGAAATTCCCAAATGTACTCATATTACAGAAAATATTATTGCATCATCATTACTTAAATTGTTCGTGAAGTGTACTACTTTTTTCCATGTTCCAGTTATGCCATGTTCAAAATGTTCCTTACTGGCACTGCTCGCCAAGCAGCATGGCGGCCAGCGACGTCTGGCCTGACCTGGGCTAGCGCCCTATCGCGAAATACTCGTTTTCACGATTCTAGTATTCCATAGGCTTGAGCCTGGGCTGGCTTTTCAAACGAAGAGTCAGTGATGCGAGCACCTGATGCTGCGCAGAACGAGCAACACACCCATGCCCTTGCATCACGGGTGGAACTTCAGATGACTGATCAGGACGAAGGCCAGACGAGATTGAAACGGATATTTTGAATTTTAGTAGTACTTTACATGAAACCTCAACAAGTTATAAAAAAAAGTATCAAAAAATGCTCTAATTTTTTTATGCAAGTTTGTCCTGATAGCGCAAAGGATGTCTACAAAAAGTGGCGCGTCTAATTTTTGTAAGGGGGAAAGGTGAGTAGCATGCGACTCCAAGAGCCTGAGTGCGAATCCCAGCGCGGAGGAAAAACTAGTGGTGCTACAAGAGCACATACTTTTTGCCATTATTTTTACATATGAAAAATTTAGAGTTCAACGAATATGAGACCCGTGCCATTCTTTTAAGCATCCCTTCTTCTATCTGTGGAATAAATTTAAAGAAAAAAATTGGAGCGGTTTTTGAAAAAACTTAATTTTCTTAATTGCCTATATTTTGCGCCAAATTACTCGAAAACTACTAGTCTTCGAAAAATTGAACATGAACTTATTTCAAGTCTTTATGGAAAAGATTCCATTAAGGAAAAAATCTCCATCTTTAATATTACAGTTGTAGGAAGAAGAAGAAAGTTTATATATAAATAAGGGGTCCGGCGCAATACCGTCCTAACCCACCAAATCTTCAAATTTTAGTTACTAGTAGTTTCGTTCTCTTGAAACACTTCTCTTGCATCCACATTACCAAATAAGCTTGTAACATCATCTACTGTCCGGGTCCCAGTTTTCCGACTGCCGGAGAGGGGTCCTAGTTTCCGCGCGGGGCGAGCGGCAGGGTAGGAGGGGATGGCTTTCGCTGCACCCACAATGTCACGTGACACAATCGCAACCGTTCCAAGAACATCGGAGCGGCTAGTTCGCTTGTGGCAGGACCCGAGTGTTAACGTGTGAAAACCATTAGTTTCTCATCATGGCAAAGAGAGTTACTAATACGACTATACACAGCGAGTATCGCGAAATCATTGCCCGTGTGATTGAAATATGTGATAAGGAGAAAGAAGATAAATGTTTACATTTACCTTTAATGAAAGCGAGTGAAAGAGCCTCCGAATACACAGGAGTTGGACTCACCACCATCAAAGCCATTCGGAAAGAAAATAAAAAGAGGAATGAGAATAGCCCAAATCGGAAGCTGAAGTCTCCTGGTAAGAAGAGGAGAGTGTCACGTGGCAATTCTGTCCATGTAGATAGTTTTGACCAGTGTGTCATTCGAAATACGATTCTGGATTTCTACATGAGAGAAAAGGTAGTGCCGACGGTGCTAAAGCTTCTTCCAATTATTAAGGGCAAAATTAATTTTCCTTGGGGTCCAAAATCTTTATTGCGGGTTATGAAATCAATGGGTTTTAAATGGAAGAGGTGCCAATCAAAGCGGCGGGTGCTGATAGAGGCCGGACATAGTGGATTGGAGATCCAGATACATTGTTCAATTGAAACAATTTCGAGAAGAGAACCGAGATATCATGTACGTGGATGAGACATGGGTTGATAACACTCTTAAATTTCAAAAGTGCTGGCAGAGTGATGACGTTTGTGGTGTCCAAGTGATGGGAAATGCAACAAGTAGACTAATAATTGTTCACGCAGGGGGGGAAATGGATTTCTTTGCGACACGTGTCTAATCTTTCGAGCTGGTAGTACTGTGGGAGACTATCACGGCCAAATGAATGGCATTAATTTTGAGAAATGGGTGCGTGAAAAATTATTACATCTACCAGAGCATGCTGTTGTTGTCCTTGACAATGCTCCATACCACAGTATGGAAGTCAACAAGACGCCGTCCGCATACTCAAGAAAAGCTGATATGATTGTATGGCTTCAAAGAAAGGGAGTGCATTGTGAAGAAAGTATGCGTAAGACTGATTTGTACCGATTAATTGCACCTCTCAAACCACGCGCTAAGCAGTACAAGATCGATGAGTTGCTAGCAGCACACGGACATACAGTTGTACGACTCCCTCCCTACATGGGTGAGATGAACCCAATTGAACTTGCTTGGGCGAAAGTAAAGCGGATATATAGGGAGCGAAATGTAATAGGTAATATGTCAGTTACCAAGTTGCAAGAAAACATTGAAACTGCAATACAAGAGGTCACCGTGCAGGACTGGCAAGGATTTTGCAAGCACGTGGAAAAAATAGAAAGTGATTATTGGGAAAAAGATGGTATTGTACCGGACATCATTGACGAAATAATTGTTAATTTGGACTCCGACAGTGGTTCATCAGAGAGTGAAGCCTGCAGATCATCATCAGATTCTGAATAAGGTTAGTTAGATACTAAAATAATAATGCAAGAAAAACGTCCACGATCGTGAAATAAAAAAAAAATGTTTTTCGCGCGGCTAGTAGTACGTCGACGGCCGGGATGTCCTCCCCACCACCGCTCCGTTTCTTGGAAGAGGCCTACATCCCTTCCGTCCCGCGGTCGGAGAACTCAGTCCCGGACAGCAATATTTATATATTAGTATGATTTAGAAAAAAAGTCATTCTTCATTCAAAGAGATGTTACATTTTTCTGGTGTATATATGTGTGCAAAACGGCCCTAATCAAGAAGCACTGTTGAAAACAACTGAATTCATCAAAAAACTCATAACAAATTCTACTTAATGTTCTATAATCGAAAAATATGGAGAATAATGGTTATTTGTTCACTTCCCTATTAGCCCTTTAACGGTCAGTGAAGAACACACAACATAATTTACACATAACAGCATTTAATTCCTGTTATGTCATCAGCTAGTATTGAGAGAACCTTTTGTACTTTGGGCTATGTACACTCGAAAATCAGACATGCTCTTGGTGTAGAAAAAGCTACTAAATTACTTTTTCACCACACACAATTAAATGCTGGATAAAAACTAATCGATAATCTAAGTCCATTAGTATACAACTACTACAAATTGTTTATAGTTCTTGATTTCATTAGTTTGTTCATTTTACTGTAAAGTATAATGTATTTTATTTTTTCACAATTGTTCAAATATGTGAAAATGTTTATAAGAAATATATTATTTATATCAAATTTGTAATTTATTTAAGTCTTTTTATCTGAGTTTTTATTTTACAAATATACTTTCAAATATTACAAATAATAAATATTGATTTAAATCATTGATTTTTTTAAAATAAATTATGTAAATCATGTGTTTTTCAGCCTTACGAGGAAGTAAAAATGCTGGTTGGAAATAGTTTTGCAGGTTCACTTATTACTATCATATGGCTTAGCCATTGCAAATAATGAGAAAAATGATTGAAAATGAGCTGTTGAAATACCACTAGTTTTGTATCCCATGGGCTCCCATTATCACCTATTTTTACCTCCCATATTCACTGCCAGGGATCCACACAAACGGTCTCAGTCATATTTATCCATCATTTGCTGTATTCCTGGGCTCAGCAAATAAAGGGAGAGAAATCCCAGAGGATTAATTTTTCAGGTTATTTAGCCAGTACCCTGGTTGATACTGCTAGTGCTATTCATAGTCCACTGTGCATTTTATGCACCTCGGCTGAGATTGAACCCGTGCCCAACAGATTAAACAGTGAACAGACTGACCACCCATTTTCCAAGGTGGCGGACTAAAACGAAATGTTACAACTTCTTGAATTACTAAAAAGAAACCCTCCAGCGTCACACAAAAAAATATTTGAAAATGCTGTACTCACTGTAAAGGACTGAATGCCCTAATAAATAATGGCTCAGGCAAACAAAGGCTTTTAAAAGGATGAAAATGAATCGTATGGATTTTGTTACTGCAAGAAATACATACTATGCTAAAAAGTGCTAAATCTCTCCTATTTTTATCTTCACTGATAAAGTTACTCTTTAGTTATACTTAAGGAACAGATTTTCATGTAAATACATATTTTTACAGAAACGAGATACACACATTCAATAATATTTTTTGAGTTTACAAGACATTCTGAATGAATTGAGAGTATTATATTCACATATTTTATCTAAAACTATATATTTCATTACATTTTGATATATTTTAAACTTTTCAAATGGAAAATTTCAGATAGCCCTAGGAAATATTTGTTACTAGAATCATCTTTCTTAAAAAGCAATGCAACACTACCGCAATTCTATAAACTTCGCCATGTATTGTCCAACTTAACCCCCTTCCCTGCTTTTTGAAATCAAGGATGGGCAGGTGTTTGTGAGGCGGAAGTAATAGCAACTATGACGTTGCTCATGTTTCACAGAGCCAATGTGCGTTTTGGTTGCAAACTAATATTTTGTACAGGTCATTGTCTTATCACATTATGGAAATTGGATGAGTAGTCTCTTTAACCGTCCATCTCCTGGGTCCATCGCTGGCTACACGGTCCTAATTATTCACTTGAGCACCAGGTACTTGTAAACATTGTACATACAAGGATCGTTCTTTATATTTCAAATAAAACACTTATGAGTGGTGAAAACTACTGTACAATAGAGATTGAATTTTCTTTCAACCGCTCCAAATCAAAGTTCAAATTCAATCAACCACATTCTTTACTTGGAAAATACTTATATACAGTAACTTTAAATACAATAATGAATTTTTATTTTACTATTTCCTATTTTTTCTTATATATATTGGAAAAAATAAATACATATGTATGTACATATTTTGCATATGTACATATAATACATTTCATTTCCTAGTTATAATTAAGTATAATTATTTATACACAACTGTAGCTCTTTTTCATGGCAACTAACCCAAAATGCAAATAGTATTCTACTACTTTTGTAATTTATCCATACAATTTTGCAATTATAAAATAAATTTATAAGTTCATTTTAGAATTATGATTTGGTTTGAATCCACAAAAATTAAAATAAAGTTCTGGTTGGTGAAATTGTCACAGCATAATATTTATTTTAGTAGATCTTCACAGAAATTAGCAAAAAATGTAATAAAAAATGTATATTACTTGCACTAAACCTTTACTCCTTACGTATCAATATTTTGTCATCTTTGCAAAATTATGAACAGATGATTTAAATTGTAATGGAGAATGAAGAATTGCCCACTATCTTTAATTATATTTTGATTTTGATTTAATGTCTATTATCATAAATTTAAAACTTTCTTTTTGAAGCATTGTGATTTACATTTTGGTTCTCATATTAGGTTGATAGTGTGTCATGTTTTTTAACAGAGTTTTGGCATCATATAGGTACACCAGGAGGACTGACACATTGTAAATCACATTATATAATAATAATCTATAAATAAAAATGTAAAATAGGTCCGTATTAATTGCATTTATTAATGCTGGAATGGGTATTAACACAATTGTTAGTCTTACATTTCCATAAGAGGATTTACTATTATCCCAGACCATAGAATATCACATTTTCTTATTTTGATTGAAGTTACCCATCTCTACGAGCAATGTAAAGAACATGAAATGACTGTGTGTCTTATTTAAAACTCACAAATTACTACTGAAACTCAAATCAAAGAAAAATTTATATTTTCCAATTTTTTTCATTCTTGCCAAGGAACACTTCTTAACCACAATCTAATTCATGGTGAAAATCAAATGAACTCTAAGAAGAAAAAAAATTGAAAGACAATAGTACATAACAGACAGCTCATAGTTACTCAAATTAGAAACTTGTTACTCAAATTTTTGTATTTTTGTTCTGTGATACTAAAATGTGTTATTATTCTGTTCCAAAAGATGGTTAAAAAACACAAATAATATGTTCAGAAACTAATCCATCCATAAGTTCAAACTTGTCACTTTCTGAATTTGTAATTATTTAAAAACTTTTTTATGCATATGCCAATGAAGTAAATATTATAAATAATATCAAAATAGTATTTTCTCAAAAGACAATATATGTAGTGCAAAAGCTCACAATAATATATAAACTTCATTAAAAAAATGCTTCATTACATAATTTTATTTACACTACACTTTCACTATAAAAACTCCACTGGTTATCACTATACATTATTCTGATATATTTTATCAACTGTTTTATCACTATATATTACTCTGATATATCGAGCCAGTAATATACCCAAGTCGAAAAAATATCAAAAAGAAGCAATACACGTAGTGCCAATGGGACTATTCATTCCTATTTTCATTAAGGCTACTTGCAACTTCTAACCTTCTTAACCATTCTCCTTGGGAAAGTTGTCTTTGTTGGATTTTCAGTCTTGCTGCGGGAACATTTTGTAATAAAACGTATAAAGCAGAAGTTCTTCGTAGAATAAATTCCATAATGTTAGACACCCCGAAATTAATTTTGGATATAGAATTAATATACTATTCGACCCGGATCCATAAATAAATAAAGATGTTTCAAACTGGCAATACGTGCCGACAACTGTGAATCATTGAAATCGACTTTGTATTAACACTGTCGTTCTTCTATTTTACATTTGTAATGTTATCCACAATGTAAAGAGGCAAATGGATGTTAGCTGGCAATGCGTACAGAGAAAACTATTTTTCACTGTAATAGTGTTTCTATTACAACTGTTGTTCTAATTCTTCTATTATATATACGTGAAGTTACCCACACTGTAGCGTCTACATTGTAGGGAGACAAATGAACATCGTAGGTAACTTCCATGTTCGAACTGGTAGGTCACTCGGTCCCGGTTCACTCAATGTTAAAAGGCGGGGGAAACTAAGTTTGTTTCCTCAGCCACAGACCTGGTGCAGATAGCGCAGCTGTTGCGTTTTGGCGCTCTTTTTAAAGTAAAATTGTGCGAAATAGCTGGTTGTGATGCGTGTGGGGAATATCCATGAGTATTATCTGCTTTTCTTATGATTTACAACAAAGAATTAATTGTATTATTTGCAGAAGATGGGTAAATGTTCCGTAAGAGGGTGCTCAACCTCTTGGAGGATGCCCTTTCATAAGCTCCCCAAAAATCAACAGATGCGTGAACGATGGTTGAAAAACATAAATCGCCAAGATTTAATTGGTAAATTATGTATGAAATATTACAAAAGCTAATAAAATTGTATGTACTAATAAAATTAATCAAATATGCACACTTTGATATAATTGGTGGGACAGAACCTCACTTCTATAGAAGGGATATTTTTTATAGTAGAAAATTTACAATCTGCCCAATAAATGGGGATCTGTAGGCCATTAAATAATTTCTTGGTTACATATAACAATTTTTAATGTATTTTTAACGTGAATATATAGATGAAAAACGGGAAAAATGGTATAAATGTCTCATTACTTCGTAAATTCATATCAGTAATAGGAAACAAAAATGAAAGGTCCAGTTTTTTAACTGTTGGAATGTTGATACCTATTCAATTATTTTATGTCAATTTGTTTAAATTAAAATATTCAATTATCTTATATCCTGACCTTGGAACACCATTTTGGATTTCTTCATGAATTGTATCCACAGATAAATAACGAAAAAGACAACAAAACAACAAATTAAGACATGAAGCAATTATTAAACTATATTCTTTTGAAGGAAAAAAATATCAATTTAATAAACTAAATCACACACCCTTTTTTAGATTAATGTTTTATACTGCCTTTTAATTTCTATTTAACCGCGGTTGAAAGTCATAAGTTTATGTGTTGTAGTATGAAGTAAGATTTGCGTATGGTTCTATGTACATTATAATGTCGACAATGGTATGCTGCTGCTTGGCTCCTGCTCAGAGACGATGCGGTATTTAATTTCTCAGAACAATATTCGTGTGTCATTTTGAAACTTCCCAGACTCATCTAGTTAATTTAAGAAAATTTACTTATGTTTTTCAATATTTTAGATTGACGATTTTTTGGAGAAAATTAAAAATAGAATATGCCAAAAATACACTTAGAAAAAGTAATAAATTTAATACATACATCAGATGAAATAGAAGCATATTTTTTCTTGATTGTTGCAAAATATTAAATTTGTATCACAATTATATATATCACAAACGATTAACTATTGCAATGAAAATATTTTTAGAAAACTTTAAAGATATATTTTGTCTCAAAAATCGATCTTTGTGAAAAAATGAAATACAGGTGTTTATATTTATCTACAAAGTTCTCAGAAAAATAAAATAAAAATCTGAGTCACTAAGGTCAAATTTTCCTTTTTGTGCGATTTAACGTGAAATATTTCAATTCATGATTCCAGTGAATCAATATCAATAATTGATGAAACTGAGTTGGAACTGTTTTGAACTATCCAAAACATTACTGCAGTGGACTTCCGAACTGGACATTTTCGAAGGCAGACTATTATATCCCTAGACATTCACAAGTAGACATTTTAAGGTGAAACCGCTGAAAGTTATACTGGTTTAAAAGCTCCCGCCTTGCAGACGGTTCACTCACATGGAATTACGGAACGAACTTGGTGTGTACTGCTTTGTGAACCACAATGAGTAGAGAATGATCTGAAGTGAACGACTGGAAATAAACTGATGAACGACTGAACACATCAACATTTGTTTTGGTGTCCTTGCAGCCGTGTGTTGGTGTTTGAAGGTATGTTTTGATTTTTACTGAAATTAGATTTTTCTCAAGTAAACTTTGTTCAAATTAATCTCACACTTATATTAAAGTATTAGTGATTGTACGTTATCAAGAATGGGATTTGAAACAGAATTAATTCTTAAAATTCCTTTTATTTAAACTAATGAGAACAAGATTGACATGGGCCCCATGGACGATAAGTTATATTTAAAGAGAATGAATGGGGTGTATTCTTAGCTAGTGGATCTCGCATTGCCATCTCGTAAGTTACTTTTTGCGCCAATTCATGTTTACAAAAGCAGTGCTAGTTGTCAAACGTAAATAGTTTACTAGAGTGCCTATGAAGGTGGTGTATGTAGGAATATCTGGCAAAGGAAGCCGTACAACATACGCTTGTAACGAGACAGTCAAAAGTTTTGGCAATTGCGACGACTCATTTCATTCAAATTTCTGGCAAAAAAGTTAACTCATCAAATTTCATATGAAATTATTTATTATTTGGTTCTTAGTGGTTAAAAGTATTTGCAGAACAAGAGAAAACAAACAAACAAGGAATGCATAAGTTGAAGATTATTTTCCATGTTGTTTTATTAAAGTTTGAGAATAAAATACTGTCTACATAAATGAAAAAGTTGTTTTCTGCTATAAGGGAAGTTCGGCACACCAAATTCCTTGTGTTTAATGACTACATTGCCATACTGGTAGCATCAGTAAAATATGTTTTAACATTGATGTAAGGAAGTTATTGAAATATATTGTAATTTGATTTATTAGCTAAGTTCCATCTCGGAAATAATTTGTGTAGGAATGGAAGATGCAATTAGCTGCCACAACCAGCCTATTATAAGGAATAACAATAAAAACATGGGTATTATGCGCATATCGCAGCCCTGCTGGAAATTTGAAAACCTTTTTAAAAAATCTGGAAGTTATTCTAACAAAACTTCAAAAACGCAGACAGTATAAAACTATTCTTTGTGGTGACTTCAATATAAATTGCCTCACACAATCCAGTAATGAAAATCTATTCAAAGACCTACTAAAATCATACAATTTACAAACAACCATAAATACACCAACACGAATATCCAAAAATAGTAGCACTGCCATAGATCAAATAATAATAGATGCAAATAACCATTGTTTTTCTGTTGCTACATTTAATACAGGTTTCAGTGACCACATTGCCCAGATCCTAACACTTCCAACAGAAACAAAAACCGCGGAACAGACAACTTACAAAGAAATCCGTAACTATTCCCAAGGAAACATAATAAAATTTCAAAACTTGCTCAGATTTGAAAACTGGAATGAAGTATATAAAGCAACCGATACAAATGATAAGTTTAACTCATTCATAAATATATACTTAAGACATTTCAATGCCATTTTCCCTCAAAAACTGAAAAAGATCCAAAATAAGAAAACTAAATCATGGATTACCACAGGCATCAAAGTGTCATGTGAAAGAAAACGCAACATGTATAAAATACTAATAAATAACAAATGTAACTCAAACTTCATTTGATATTACAAAACATATAACTCGATCCTAAAAAAAGTAATCAAACAAGCAAAAATTATAACAAATGATAAGTACATTGCAATTGCACGTAATAAAACAAAAGCCATGTGGGACATTATTAAAAAGACTACAGCACCAACTAATAATAAAAAAAACAACATAGAGCTCCACTACAAAAACGAAACTGTACAAGACCCACAAGAAATAGCTGATATATTCAATGAACACTTTTCACAAATTAGTAATAAGTTAATCTCTCAACACTCTCTAAACAATGGAACACACCAAACAAACACTAATATTACACAAATTGTAAATTCCATATTTTTATATGAAACAACCCCCTCTGAAATTTTTAAAATCATTGGACAAATGGAGAATAAATTCTCAGCAGGCATGGACAACATTCCAGATTTTCTTATTAAACACAGTGCTCCATGTATAGTGCAACCACTCTCTCACATCTGCAATTACTCCCTAAAATCAGGCATATTTCCAGATATATTCAAAACAGCAAAAATTAAACCATTGTTTAAAAAGGGCAATAGTTATGACCCAATGAACTACAGGCCTATTTCCCTGTTATCAGGATTTTCAAAAATTCTGGAAAGACTTTTCAATGATAGACTCAAACAGTTTCTCAATGCAAATAATGTCCTTACAAATGCACAACATGGCTTCAGGAGTAATAGATCCACAGACACAGCCATCTTCTCCTTTTTAAATGACATACTTGTTGCCCTAAATCAGAAGGAAATTCCCATTGGCCTTTTCTTAGATTTGTCAAAAGCCTTTGACATCATTGACCATCATATACTTTTAAGAAAACTAGAAATGCTAGGGATTCGAGGCATTGCAGGCCAATGGATCAAATCATATTTATCAAACCGTAGACAAATAGTTGCCCTCCAACACACTAAAGAAAACAAAATCTCCTCATACTACTCCTGTCCTCAAATAATAAATTGTGGAGTCCCGCAAGGATCCATCCTTGGGCCAATACTATTCCTTATATACATAAATGACATGCCTTTGGCTTTAAGGAACAACAAAATAATTTTGTTTGCAGATGACACAAACATCATCATCAAAGCAAAAACACAGCAATCATTAGAAAAAGAACGCACAAAACTTTGCAAGCACTAGTAAAATGGTTTCAAGACAACAAACTCATCATAAACACCAGCAAGACAGTCTCTCTAAATTTCATGAATCCGCGATGTAAAGACAAACTCTCACAGCATTTGCTCATAAACAATAACCCTGTAACAATATCTCATGAAACTACCTTCCTCGGACTAACAATTCAAGAAAACCTAAAATGGAACACTCACATATCAAATCTTAACAAGAAGCTTAGCAAATCTTGCTATGCCCTATACACCCTCAGGTCAAGCTCCAACATTGAGACACTTCGAACAATGTATTTTGCAAATGTGCACTCACACCTAAAATATGGAATAATATTCTGGGGAAATGCCCCTGAAAGCACTCGCACATTTATTATCCAAAAAAGAATACTGCGAACAATGACCAGCACTCATAAGCTGGAGTCTTGCAAACCCTTGTTTAATAAACTAAGGATTCTTCCTCTACCATGCATGTACATATTTGAAATAGTGGTCTTCACAAAGAAAATTCTCATGGAAAACAAAGACACTTTTACTTTAAATTCTGATGTACATAACTACAACACCCGTCAAAAGGATAACCTACACGTTCCCCACTCTGAAACTACATTTTATCAAAAAAGTACCCTAATAGAGGGCATTACACTTTACAACAAACTAGGCAATGATATCAAAGACATAAACACAATTCATACATTTAAAAGTAAATTGAAAGCTTTCCTGCTTAACAACATCTTCTACAGTGTAAAGGAATTTTCAAATTACAACATTTCCCTTAAAAAATATAAATAAATAAGAATTTCTTATTCCATTAGACTTTCTGTTTCATATGAACTGTTTCAAGCTGAAAATGATCCTGATCCTGTGAAATAGAAGGAGAATAGAAGAAGAAAAAAACTGGTCAAAACTTGCCTCCTCACCATTTCAAGTTATAAATATAGAATGTACTACTATTGTAAAATTTGATGTAGTTGCAAACATAATTGATATGTATTATTAATGTAATTATTATTATTGTTAATGTAATTATTATTGCTAATGTAATTATTATTGTTAATGCAATTATTATTATTAATGTTAATTATTAGCAGATAATTTATCTACTGTGTAATATCTTAATCTAACTGTAACAAGTATTGTATTTCTAGGCCAATGACCCCATCTCGATCAGGTTTTGTTCAGTTTCCCTGGTCCTTTGAGCAAATGCTGAGATGGTCCCTTGTTTGCTCCTGTACAGTAATATAACTTCGCTCTCTCTACCCAAGGCATCATATTGACTCGTCATACACGATTGTAATTGTATATGTGACTCAATAAATATTATTATTATTATTATTATTATTATTATTATTATTATTATTATTATAATGTTACAAATGCATGGAAAATAGTTGTTTGCTTTGTATACCAGATGTAGTGGTGAAATGAGATAGGAGACAAGATAGACACTGACATCTCATTGAAAAATATATAAAAAATAGGAACTAATTAATAGAATCTGACATGTATTGTATAAGTCATACTATTCTTCAGTTCTGTGTCTGTTTTCAAAGAGGAAGGTTTAAGCCATCATGATGAGTCAGAGTACTGTCAGTGCAGAAATGAGTAATACACAGATTTATTATCAATGTTTAAAATAGACGGTATAAAATGCACCAAAAATCTTGAAAATGTACAGTTTAAAATTCGTGCATTGTAGTGCAAAAAAATGTGCATTGTAGCATTAAGGATTTAAAAAAAAATGTTGATAGAAAAACAACTTTTTGTGAGATACTTAAAAGTTAAATCAATTAATTTAATGCACTGTACATTGCTGTCTTCTTTTTTTCATCGTGACTGCATCATTTATGGAGTGAACAGCTGGGGACACATAATACGAAACAGATGTTTTGACTTGATCATCTGTTGAGGATAAAGAGCGAGAAGATAACATGCTGTGTGAACAATTTTCTCTGTACAGCTAATAAATAGAATTCAGTCTTAGGACCGCTATTTGTCCTATTCATATGTGACATCAGAGATGGATTGTTTTCTGACTGGAATACTTATGCTGATGTCACACAGTTATTTGCTAACCCAAGAAAATACTACCAGGTGCTATTATCTGAACTTAAACCGACAAATGAGTGGTTGGAAACATGGCTACTTCCTCTCAAGACAAAAAAGCAAAATTCTACATCTTGGGAGGGATAATCCACAGTACTGTTAAACCATTGGAAATCATTCCCTTGACACATTGCAACAGAAGAAGGATCTGGGAATTGTTAAATCCCATGATTTGAAATGGGAGAATTATGTTGCTTCAGTCACAAAATGAGCCAACACAATGATATACTTAATTAGAAAAGCTTTTTCCACCTTGCAACCATCTGCAGTAAAACGATCCAGTTATATCAGGCATAAGCTGGAATATGCAAATGTTGCCCACTAACAAAGAGACATTCTCCATTTAGAGAAAATTCAGAACCATCTCACAAAAACCCTGAAAGAATATAGTTGATTGTTGTATAAAGAAAGGTGCCATAAGATGTTTCTTTTGACTTTAGAGCAGAAGAGGAAAAGAGGTGGAACATGGTGGAAACCTGTAAGATCCTACATGGGCTGTACCATGTACCTCAATTTGAGACTATTCATACACATTCAGCCCCAGATCAGAGACTTAAACGAGGACATAATCTGAAGTGGCAAGAAAGAGTCATCAATCACATTTAATTATTAATAGAGCTGTAAATGAGCCCTGAATCTCTCTGCAAACTGAGTTAACAAGAAGAATTTTCATTCAAGAATCATTTAGACCATTGTTTGTAGAGCCGAATGAATGAAGCATGTGATGTGACATAATGGTGATAGCTATGATTTGGACAGCTTAATGACTATGGTGTTGTAATGGTGTGATAACTATGAATATGACTGTCATAACTGATGATTTGAAACATAATTGTGGGATATGTGTGTATCAGCTTGGTTTGCTGCTAGCATTATTTTATTAATAAGTCTAAGTATACTAAATCAACGAATGAAGTGCCTGAGTTTCTGTTTTAGTAAATATATTCAAATTTAGTCATATATCATCGTGTAGGATAAAGAAATTTGTTATTCTAGTGTGGTGAGAGATTGTTGAGTCTTGTGTTATAATTTTATGATTTAATTTTATAGAGTAAAAATCTTGTATATCTGGACATCATCCTAGTCCTGCTAAAGTTTTCTTCTCAAAGATAATGTCATGCAGTTTTTTGCTCAGATTAAGATGGTAAATTTAAACTTGTTTTCATCTTTTTACTGTTTTCATCTGTGTCATCTTTTCAACCATAATTTAAGTATTTGGATAAGATAGTGAAATGTTCCCTCAAACCAAATGACATATGAGTAGTTACACTATAACTCTTAACATAAAAATAAGATTTTGAAAGGTTTCTTTGCCCCATCCCACCACCCACAACCCTTGACAGTAAAAAAAGTGTTGTTTTTTCCAATCAACTTAACACTATTTTATCTGACTGAAAAAAAAAATGAAAATAAAGAAAATAATTCATACTATCAAAAAATCAGTTTTGGATATTTTTTTCTGCTCCAAATTCAAACTCAAAAAAATATTTTTGAAAAAATAACGAAAAATCATATTTATTTTGACTTTGAACCCTGAAACAGGCTTGAAAAAAAGTCTAATTTTCCTCTCAAAACAAATTGTAAATTTTTTTCAGATTTTTTGTCTGCTGGTCTGTAGTTAAAAAAATAAAAAAACATTTTTACCATGTTCCTGCCTTTAAATCACCTTGCCTTAAAATACACTTTGAAAATAACTGCAACAGTTCAGTCTATTTATTTTAGTGTTGTTTGTTATCTTTGTGTGTCTTGCTATTTCTTCGAAATAGATTCTCAAAAGAAAGACTTTACTAATCATGAATAAATACGAAATATTTTATAATTCATAATGCTAGATATTTTTATGACACCTTAGCATATGGGAACACCTTAGAAGAACTTTCACAAAACAACAATGCATACTGGAAAACAGTTCCATTTATGTCATAATTGTTGCTTTTAGCAGGAATTGATAAGAATGTGCCTATTGTTGGCTGAGCCCATCACTGCATGCACACTTTGTTGGCAGCGCTCATTATCCGAGATGTGTTGATATAGACAGAAGAATATTATTACATAACAGTTACTAAGGGGTGAGAAAGTATGTGCTGTTTTAGGCCCACTAGTTTGCTTAAATTTGATGATTTCTTTAATTTTACTGATCTTATCCAATCAACTTTAAATACAATCTTTATTTGGTTTAATTATATGTCTTACACTTTTTTCAGAACAAAACAATTATGGGTGACAGTGGACGGCGCAGACCTCCATTGAGAGGTGATAAAGAGCAAAAGGATGCGAAACCGCTGAGAAAAAGCCCAGAGCCAACCAAAAGAGAATTAGATAATCAACGGGTTACATTATTAGAGGATGAGAGATCCCAGGATGACAGCTTAAGGGAAATTGACAGAGTGATAAGCATGTTAATGGAATGTTGCTCTTTAGACAGCGAAACCTTAGAATCAAATTTGAAAGATACATTGGAGTATTTTGAAACATTAAATTCTCCACATGCAAAGAGGTGAGTTCAGTATTGTGAGTGAGAAAAACTTGTAAAGAAAAAAAAGCTACGATATTTTTAAATAAGGAAATTCTTCTAACTTACAATTATACTTGAGAAAAGTATAATGATAAATAAATTGAATGTAGAACTATTATTTTTCCCCACATAGTTTTCTTTGTAAGCAAATTTTTCTGCTTATTTCTGTTATTGTTATTTTAACAGTGTGCAAAATATTATCTTTATTTACAGACAATTTCTTCTTACAACTTTTGCTTTGTCATTGGAAGATAGGGAATTTGCGAGAAGTGCAGGAACACTATATGGAGTAATGCACACTGTAAAAATTGAAAATGATACTGTTAGATCATTGCTATTGTCAGCAATACAGAAGGAATTGGAAGGTGAGTATACTGTCTTCAAAATTTTTGTTTGCTGAAGTGAGGTTTCTCAACAAACATGTTCACATTACTATGAATTCTGAGTAATCTTTTTTCTTAACTCGTCAATTTGTAGGGCTGAGAAAAATCTGAGTAATTTTTATTTTACAAACATTTAAATTCCAAATATATTTTCAAATATTACAAATAATAAATATTTATTTTTTTAAATCATACCAGCCCTATGTGCTTGTTTATTTAGTCTTTTTATTCTTAAAAGTTTTTAAGTAAATTTCACTGTCTTGAAATAAATGTAGAATAATGTGTACAAATTGACAGATTTCTGGAAAAACACCGAAAACCTGGATATCACAGGGAAATCTAAGTGCGTAAATTATATGGGGAAAACACAAGGAAATGGCTTGTCACATAAAAAAAATATACATTCAATGTAAGATTAACCTAGTAGAAGAATGTAATGTTAATGTGATTCAGTGAGAACTAAGGGATAGCTCTTTCATAATTTCTTCAGACAAATCAGAACAATGATCATCACTTCTCAGGAGGTTTTGCAAAAGTGAGAATTTTGCATAGATCTCTGGCTTGTATGATTTTGAATTATTGCATACCTTTGTCTAAAATTTTACAGAATTATAGTCAAAGATAAATATTTTATTGTGTATTCTTTTTATATTTTAACCTAGTTTTTAGGATGATAAACGTCTTGGTAAGGTGGTGTCACATCCTTCAGTATCTAACCTACAGTAATATTGGTAATTTTAATCCTGTAGCATATGTATTTATTTATTTATTTATTTAATAGGTAATTATTACAAACAAATTAGCTTACTTGATCCTATGTGGCTAGGCCGAAGGCCTTTAAGCCATTACAATACCTACATCCTTTCGCGTTCTAATCTTTCGAATTCTGGTATTCACCCCAAATGGTCTCTCCATCGCATCAAAGCCGCGGAAAAGAGACCATAAGGTACGGCTCAGGAAAAAACCCCTGAAGAGGGAAAAACCCGCCGTCAGAAGCCGAATACATACTAATCTATCCGACGTTTATTTTAACTATTTATTTTCTGGCGTGGGCATCCCGACGTCTCCTTCCAGTGCTTGGCCTCCTCAGCACCTGAAATCAAACAGCGCCACAGAAGATCGTCCGCACCAGTGCCTCTGCCCTTATATTTCAATCCCCCCTTACCTTCCCCCCCTAATGTGCTTATTACTATGCCAGTTTTATTTTATTTATTATATTGACCTGTTACTTACCAATTGACTACGACTTATGACTTATTTCTTAACTGTTTACTAACTTAACATAAAATTAATGATTAACTTACATATTGTTAGCTTATTGACTTATTTATTTCTCTCCAGTCTAGGCTCCGCTCAAGCTAACCGGTGCTGTTTTCCCACTCCCTAATTTCAGTTTCCCTAATGGTCCGAACCTTTTCTAAAAATGTTCCTAATTCTTTCATGAATTTAGACCTTTTATCACCTAAAATGTTTTGGGCGAGCGTTACGTTCCTGTTTAGGAAGTAGTAATTTCCCATTCCCATCCATTTTTCTCTCCATGATTCGGTTGCACAGCAAATTAAGAGGATGTGGATTCAGTCTTCCCTATCACTGCAAAGCACACAGATGCCATTACCACTTTCGTCCTTTAGTCTACGCTGCATCCATCCCCCAACCCTGAACCAAGCGTATCCCCCTCTTGCGTCCTTTCCGAGAGTATGAACGTAACTTTCGCTACCCCATAACGGACTCGCATGGATTTGAGCTACTAGCGAACGTTTTTCAGCCGTTGCTGCCCAGATCTCTTGCCTTTTAATATCCGCAAGTCTATTGGAAATCAGCCGTTCTATCTCACGGGTTCCCCTATCTCCCACCATTTCCGGAGAGACGTCTCCCAACCCTGCGCGGTAGCATATGTAGTTAACTTAGCCAAACTTTTCCCCTCTCATACTTTCACTTTCTTTCTTGCTTTTCACACAATTCTAAAAAATATATTTGAAACAAATTTATTAAATTCCCTACCATGTTCACTAGATGTTAACAGATTGCAGTAGGTAATAGTTGCAATTGGGCTTACACCATACCCCAACCAAAAAAGCCTGTGATATACCATTTGTAATTTGCTTCATATTTAGTTCAGTACCTCCAGCATGTATTCTTATGATACAATACAACAAAAGAACCAAAGTAGTTAACAGTCAAGCAACAGATAAATCAAAAATTCACTGTAGGAACAGTCTCTGAACATTGTATCAAAATATTCATTCAGTATTAATATTCTATAAAGGTTTATGTATGTTTCACAGCTTGGAATCTGGGAATTTCTGAGTCATCACATGACTCTTGGCAGTAAAGAACACTGCCTCTTGTAACTACCAAACCTTCGTGAGTGTTTCCCTAAGGATGTAACTGCCTTGGTTATATTTACAATTAATTGTTAGTAAAATGACAATATTATGTTAAAAACATGAAAATATGTATTTTCATTAAATATAAACATTATTTATTAGAAAACAAAATTTTCCTGGTATTCCGTCAAATTCCCTGACATTTCCAGGTTTTCTAGGTGTACACAAACTTTGCAAGAGATATCATGAAACTTTCTTTAATTACAGATAATGATTTTCGATCTGGAAATAGGCAGCGATTTCTGAATGCTGTCTTTCTCCTCTCAGAGTTGTACTATCATGTTAGATTTGATGATGAGCCCATTAGTGTATTGGGAGGAGAACTACTTAAATATTTTAGATGGTTACTTACGGGAGAAGAGAAGGAACTTGAAGTATTAGCTACATGCGTAAGTGGACACAACTTTTCTTATTGACATTTTGTATTAATGGTGTATTTGTTATTGAATGGCTGAACAGAATTTATAAACAGAGTTTATACTGTGCATCATTGAAACATGAAGGTTTTGCATTATTTACTTTTAAATGTTTATGTTTACTGCATTAATCCATAATTCATTCATGAAAAACTCCTTCAAGGAATTGTTGAAATATAGTGTGTTTTTTTTGCTCGCGAATCGGCCAACTAGGACCACGCGTTCATACATCCTGCATTTTACCGTGGCTCAGTATCATATATCGCGGTAGCAGGTGCATGTAGTCTCCCTTCAATTGGGGGGGATCAGTATTTTTACTGAATCCAATTTTTATCCCCCAGGGTTGTTAGCTCTGGGGGTATGAAAGATGAAATGATGATGATAATGAGGAATGAAAGGACGACACACTCATACAAACACACACAAATACACCCATGCCCGAGGCGGGACTCGAACCCGCGATCTTCTGGTCCGAAACCACTCCGGCACTACTGCCTTAGCGATCTCGGCCATCTGATCGGCAATGTAGTGTTTATTAAAATAAGGAAAAAGTGTATAAATCCAAATACTGAAAACTAATATTACATTTTGGAAACCTTTATTGGGGTTGTAGTATTTTTGCTGTACCGATTTCTATTGACATGCACGGCCCGTGCTCACAGTCTTATCAGGGACAGCATCTCTGAATGAAGACAATTACTTTCATGACAATTGCCAGACTAATGCATGGAAGCAAATAATGAGTTCACTTGATGTAACTGAACTTGATGCACATTACCTAGTGTGTACAAAGTGTATATCTAAGAAGTACTTGAAAAGTGTTCACATCATTTTGATAGTTGCAAATATTTCTTCTCGTAAACTTTCTCCCTCTCTTTCTTATTAAATTCACAGAAATGAAATATCTTTCTTTTTCAGATTATTGTAAACGGTCTGGTATTGAAGAAAGATAAGCCAGCAAGTTACAGAAAACTCCTTTTGGAGATTCGAACCACGTTGGTCACTCGGAACTTATCTCCGCAGTCTAGGAGTTGGCTTCTTCTTATAGTAGATATGGACAACGTAAATTTTGACTGTTTACCAGATGAATTGTTAATGTGCCACATGGTATGTACATACAGGTTTGAATCCTGCCCTGGGCGTGAATGTTCGTGTATGTTGTTAGTATGTGTTCCCCAGCGTTATCCCAAAGTTAAAAGTTTCAGTCATCGTTACGTGACCGAGCAGTTGAAAAGCAAACCCTTTATGTTTTAAAATATACAAATGGTTTGATTGACTTTAAGTATCCTGAGGCTACCGTCATAAAAGAAGTAATTTTTAGTTTTACATAACCTGATTAAATTCTGTTATCCAGTTTTTCCTGGGTTTTCTTCTAATGATGTTTTAAGATTTTTCCAGTGCATCTTTTACCCTGAAAATGTAGTTCCTTAGGATAGCTTTTATACATATACCCTCGTATGTGAAATTCCAATTTACTTAACTAATCATGTCTAACAGTTTTCCATAGTTACTCTGCTACTATGTTTTGTTACAATATTAAATTTGTTTGATTTATTTACTGATTCAATATTGATCAATGTAGCTTAGTGGTCAGTCAATTCAAGTATACACTCCGCAGTTCTTTGTATTATTATTATTATTATTATTATTATTATTATTATTATTATTATTATTATTATTATTATTATTATTATTATGTACGATAAATTCTAGTGCACACACTGCTCCAATGTTTAAATTCTGAAGACAAAAGAAAGAAAAAAAGAAAATCTTAATAAAATTATAAAAATATTTATGAAATATTAGTAAATTTGAAATTGTCGAGATGTTGAGAACTGGCATTTCTGGAAACTTTTCTCGAAACCTTTCCTGACACTTCAAAATAATTCAGTACTGAAGTAATCTTTCACATAGAAGACTCTGTGATCTTCTATCAGAATTGTCAAAGCAATTCTTTTTAACTGAACCCAAGTTCTTATCAGCATGAATAAAACAACAATGAATTACTACCAAAGGACACAATAAGTGTTCTCTTCCTCCAACTAAAATTGCTCAGCCTTGAAATCTGAGGAGAGGAGATTGCTGGAGAGTTGCTAAAAACGAAAGGGATGCAAAAGTATTGCACATGGTTGCCAAGTAATCACAACATGAGCTTGGATTTCCAAATGCTGGTTGCAAGTTAAAATAAAGGCCCCATATAAGATATTTAAATTTTATGATTTTTTAAAAATAAATAATAAGTTTAAATGAAAACTTATTGACAATAATGTAAACATATAAGTAAAATGTGTCTAAGAGAAATTTTTGATGAACTGTACATTGGACTAAATTTTTCTTAAGAATTGACAAGAATAATGGGTGCGCTCAAACATCTTACTTGTGATGGTTTTATTTATCTGCCCCACTTTTGAAACCTTCAAAGTGAATTATGAACAGTTTTAGCAAGTGTGTGTGTGCATGCATGCGTGTGTGTGTGTTTTTAAGTTGAAGACATGTATAGGCCTTGTGAGAGCTTCCTGTCCCCTCACCCCATCCCATCCCATCCCATCCCATCCCATCCCATCCCATCCCATCCCATCCCATCCCTCTCAACCCACTCCCAAGACCAACAACAACCACAATCAAGTCAAGTTAATTTTTCTCTCTCTTTCTTTATTTCAGACAATGATAGGAGATGAAGGATTTCAGAAATTTAAGAGAGTGAGGCCAACTATCATTAGGCCCTCATCACCCAATGACAAAACTAATAACATAAGTTCTGAACAGCAAGACAGTGATTCAAAATCTCCCGATAAAGAAGGGAGACAAGTTAGTTTTGATGTGTGGGATGCACATGAAAGAAGTTTTTCTGTTAAACAACGTAATTCTGCTAGTCAATCATCATCTGAGAGCTGGCAGACTTCTGAACGACGTAATTCCTCAGACAGGCAAAGTAACCCTCAAAAGCACTCTGATTCCCAGAAAACCACTCGGACCATTTATAAACGAAGTGAAACTCAAAATCGTCCTCAACGACCAGCAGCAAATTATACTGGTCGTCCCCGTCAAGGAAGTGTAGGCAGGAGGAATGTGGATATATGGACTGAACCACCTACAGCAGGTAAAACAATTCTTACAAAATTTTAACGATATTATAGAATTTTTGTTCCGGGACCCTTTATTCATAATTCCTTTCTTTTCTACTAGGTTATATAAATTAATATATCTTGTTTTTTGTTAATACGAGAGATTTTTGTTCCGGGACCCTTTATTCATAATCCCTTTCTTTTCTACTAGGTTATATAAATTAATATATCTTGTTTTTTGTTAATCGGGAATGAATGTGGGAATCACAAATTGTATACAAAAAATACAACAAAGCACGATGCCTCTTTTAGTCTTGTAGTTTTTCTACACTCACTTTAGATTACAGTGTATTCTGTGGCTGCATAGTAGTGGTGTTTTCAAGAAATTTACTATTTTATTTATCTAGTATGTGTCTATTTTGCCTGGCGTATTTTTTTAGAGTGGGGACAGTTGCTCCTTCCCGCTTGCCAATAATTGAATTATTTAAATTAGATTGGGCAAAGCCAAACTTATTCGTTTTTTTTCAGGAGAGAAAAACTATTTGATCTTAGAATCTCCCTGAAAATTTGAAGGAAATTTTTTCCTGTGCTGGGATCAAATATGTTGCAGTACAATTTCAGTTTAAATGAATACAAAACATTAATTTTTTATAAATTGTATGTTGTGGGAATAGAAGGAAAGAAATGAGTCATGGCTAGAGAAATTGTTGTAAAGAAGTTAGAGAGTAACAGAATATTGTCTCTGGTAGCACCATTGTCATTTTCATGCTCTTTCGCCTAAACCAGTGCTTTTATCTGAACCTTCTCCAGATAGGGGCAAAAATTCCTTAAACATATGGGCAGATTTTCTCTCTGAGGAAATACTGTGTATAAGGACGTTGAGAATGTGTGATGCTACATTTAAGCTTCTAGGGTAGGCCTGTCTAACAAGCCCCAGAAGAGCACAAGCATGCATAGCGGCTCAAAGCTCAGCTCTGAGCTGAGAGGGGAGTTATCATTGGGAGAATAAATTAATTTAATAGTTTCTTATTAATTTCTTTAAATTATGGTTTACTGTATTAGTTTTTGTAGATTTTCTATTTTATTTTTATTTTCTTTTTATTGGAAAATAATAATGAGAAAGAAAATTGTAAGAATAATATTTCACCGTATTGTAATTTGATTATGTACAAATTTATATTTTTAACTAAAAATAATATGAGATTACTTCATCCAGGAAACTTTCATTGCTTTGTTTTAACAGTTTATTTCATAATAATGGTAACTCTTGTTTCTCTGCTTGGCACGTGTATGAAAATTATTTAAAGTTATACTGCGATTTTTTTAACTCTGCCCCTCGGAGTATCAGCTGTTCAGTTTCATCCAATCAAGAGCTAGAACATCACCATAGTCCTGATTGGATAAAACTTGTCAACAGCTAATACCTACCAGGGGCTGAGTTGGATAAATCGCATTATATGCAAATGTTCAATAAATAACCACTTTCGAATTAAATGTGTACCACAACAGTGAATTCCTTTCAGTATATAAATACATGCATCCCTACAAAAACATATCCTAGCTTTGGAAGGAACAATAATTAGCAACGGTTCTTTGAAAAGACATTTCACTTAATTCTATTTGCACATCTCGTTTAACCTGTACATTTTAAGATGGATCATCATCACTTGATTGAAATGATAGTTCCAATATTGATAAAGATTATTTCATACTGGTAGCCATTTTGCCATCTTACAGTTTTCTGAATCTTCCAGTATGGAAGTAGATGATAAACAAGCTATGCCCTTCACTATAGAAATTGCACAGTAAACCTGATGTTGATGTGGCAGACTTTATGCATCTGGTAACGTTAAACCAAATTACATGAGTATTGAATATAGCGCCATAGAGGTAGATGGTTAATCTGCACATTGGGGTGTAGAACCAAAGGCTTGTTACCAAAATCTGCTGTATAAATCCAAAACATGGATAACAGCATTTGTAGTGACTGAACTTAAAATATATTTTAAAAAAGTTACAAATAATATTGAGTATTATTTGTAACATTGTATTATTTTGTTTATAAACTCATATTATTTTTAGTTAATATTTTAATTCGTTCAATATTCAAATTACAATAGAGTATAATATTCTTACAATTTTGGTTTTCATTATTTATCTTTTCTAATGAACATAAAATAAAAGCAAAATAGAAAAACTATGTAAAACTAATAAAATAAAACCTAATTGAAAAAAATAAATAAGACAAGTTTTTAAATTACTGTTTTATTTATATTGAGCTGTCGGGTGTAAATTATAAAACTGGGAAATTTTTGGAAACTAGAGAATTTACAGGGCTACAATTTGAATTTAACCTTTTTTATGATGTGTGGAACATAAGGTATTCTTAAAAATGGAGGAAAATAGTAATTTTTCCCCTTACTTTTTCCTTCTTTTTTGTTGATTGTAAGGAACAAAAAATTGGATGTAAACATCTGAAAAATTCTCAAACATACTCTCAGTTCAGGGGTGTCCAACTTCCAAGGTCTCAAGGGCCAAAACTATAACCTTTAATGTTTTCAGGCCATATTTTCATTCCTCAGGCGGTCCACACATGACCCCATATTGTTAATATTGGCAGTTCACCTGGCTTCTCGAAACGGGGTCTGGGGGGGGGGGGGGGAATGGAACCACGCAGGATATCAGGGTGAACCACAACACAGTGAAACACATTGGGATGATTTTAAAATTCAGAATTTACTAGAAAAAAATCTTTAATTCTAAACTTGACCTATTTTTACATTAAGGGGGTGTGACCTCAATAGGCTGGGTGTGTTAGGCACACAATATTCTCACCCGATATGGTTGTTTGATCAATAACACTTTGCAGTCCAACCAATAAATGGCACCGCAGGCTGCCAGTTGGACAACCTTATTATAGTGTACAGAAAATCACACAGATGATTAAAGGCAATATTCATTGGCACAATGTGGTTCAAAAATTTAAATGAATATTAAAAGCTAAATAAAAAACTTTTTTTAACGCTTAAAATACAATTTAAACAGTAGGGTTTAACTCTGGGGGCACTTTTGCCTCTCTTATTCTGCTACCCTCTTTCTTATTGTAATAATTGTTCCCGGTAAGAAAAAGGTTTAGCTGCATAGAATAGTAAAACAGCGAAATAGAATAAAATGTTTGAACAATAATTTTGACCCAAAATAAATTTGCAGTTGGTTTCTGCCCCACTTGTCCATGAATAATAGGGTTTTTATAGTGTATTTTTAGTACATTTAAGTTTCATTTTTTTTTAAAAATAAAAACCGTTTATACATTTTTGACAAATTTTAAGCACAAGTTCAAATATAATTTCTCTAAGAAAAGTTTTCAAAATTCCTGCACATTCCAGGAATACTTCTTCAATTGCCACCATCTATCACTCCATTACAGGGTTCGGTGTTTCAGGCTTTTTGAACACCATTGTAGGGAAGAGGGATGTCTGTTTTTCCTTGTTCTTCTCTATCTTCCTATCACAGGGCAAACAATGGGCCCCTCCTTGTGAAGGGACAAAGAAAACATACTTGGTAAACTACATGCACAGCAATCTTAAGAAAAAAATCAACAGAATAGCAATACTAAGAACTTCAATAGGGAAGATAGATCAGAACTTGTGCCTCTAATCTTGCAATTACACTTTCTGGCAGGAAGGATCTGGATTAAGATATGGATTTGATAGGTGTAGGTAGCTAGGAAAAGAAATAGATTAAATGAATTATAGCTAATTTATAAAGCTACCCTGGAAAACTTAGCTTTAACATTGTTTTTTCATCCCTAGTTCAATCTACATTCAAGAGTGATAAGAAGATACCTGTTTGGCAACATGAGCATGATGACAGATTTGATCGAGACTACAATAATTAAATACTGCCCTGGAGATTACAAATATATTTGGAGCTGTGCAAGGAAAGTCTTTTGTTTCTGTGTTTTTATGTTTCATTGACATGTTCATTTCGTGGTGTTGTATGCTAAAGTATCATTTTGTGTTATCTATATTTGTGGACTTCTTATTGAATATTCTTCTATACAATTTCCTTTCTAACTTGTCTATGTATTTGTTTGAAATCTTGTTTTCTGTGTGTGTTTAGTTATCATGGTCACTGAGGCATTATAATAATTGAAATTATTGTACAATTAATTTTCTTGTTTGGTTCTTTTTCCATGTGCTTCCCAAGATGTATAAGTGTGATTAAGTATTGCAAATGATATATCTCATCGTCAGTTCAATTCTTGTTTTTATATGTGACTTCATAAATAATTATGAAAGGAATGGTCAGCTTTTCCTGTGATTGTTATAAATAGATACAATTAATGTAAAGGGAAAATAGAAACCGGTTCAAAAACTTGGAAAATGTATGTATTATTTTTTCTTCATTATGTATCAATTTAATATGTGATCATATATTTTCTATTGATATCAGTAACTATACCCCTCGAAAGTTCAATCAGTGGATTTCAGAGAGGGATAGAAGTGATTTACAGGTTAAAAGTTCAAAATTAAGAAACAGCTTTATAAATCACAAAGCACTTAGTGTTTAATGATACAATTATTGACAGATACGTAGATTTAGTTTAATTATTGTATAGAGGAATCCAATCTTTTTTTGTTTTGGACTGCTTTGTCACAAGACTTACAAAATTAGGTATCATTGTAATTTGAACTTACATTCTATATTTTCACGTAGAATTTGAAAAAACACCCCAGATATAATTGATGTGAACATTTTGTAAGCTATGAATTTTCTCTTTTAAGTTTTTGAGCTTTAATATGAGACATTTTGTTAGTATTTTTTTTAACATATATTTTGTATTAAATTTTTTAATAAATGTCATAAAAGACTGAAATCTGTTAATCAATAGCACCTTGATTTATTCCTTTTCCCAACCTCTGAAATATGTGAAACTTTTCAATACTCCCTGACTGCTCACACAAATTTATTTTCATTAATTGGGTCATTGAACTTCAAATCGACAAGGCTTCCAATCCAACCATTTTGGTACTTTTTGAAATCCATCACCTAAATGTACCTTGTGAGATATGCAAAAACGTCCAAATAAACTTTTTTTTGCACGGTTAATGAAAAAGCGGATAAATTCTGTTATGTGGATCCTTGATATAGAAAAATTGAATGACGGCAAAGCGTCTTACTGTCCGTCTGAACAATGCTAGCGGTTAAACCGTTCAGCTGATTTTCTCAAGAATTGATATATCCCAATTGATCTGGCTAGTGTCGCGGACCCTTGAATTTGAAACATATTTTAATTTTGGGGGTATTTTACAGGAACCCCCAGGAACATTTTAAAAATTTCCAAATAGTGTCTCCATTGTTTTTTATTAAATTTTATTCTTGGATAGTGTAAAGAATGTTTGAGAGAATGGTACAAGTCACATTTTCGTTGAAAACCATGATTTTTCAAAAATTGCAAAAATTCTAAATTTGTTCAGGTATTCCTACAACTACAATTTTGATGATAATTATTTTTTCTTAATGAAATGTATTCATCAAAAAGAGAGGAAAAGAGAGGTCATGTTCTTTATTCAAAAAATATGAGTGTTTTTTACATAATTTTAGATGATATATAGGAACTTTTAAAATCACTTTAAACAATTATCTCAAAAACGGCTTCAAATTTTCTTTTCATTTTTATCTTCGTATGTAGCAAAGAACTTTTAAGATGGTGGTGATTACCCTATTTTCAGCACACTCTGGAGTTGCCAGTTCGGAAATTAGCAACACAGTGGTTACTTCGAATTAATTCCACTGTTGTCAGTCAGGTAGGAAAGTAAAACAATTTAGATTTATTCATTAAAAAAAAGTAAAAATTGTCTGTGACGTAGGAGGGGAAAAGATTATCTGTGCATGTTTTCTTGAGTTCCAGAATCCCTTCCCATCATTTTAACTATAAATAGTTGAAAGGTGAGTAAAGGTTTAACATAAATAAGTAAATTTTAACTTAGAACTAACAAACACATTTCTATACTTTCAGCAGTTTTAATCATTGATTATGGTATTTAAAAATTGGAAGCTCACTTTAAATGTAATCAAGGTAGCCTTGTGTGAAATTATTCTCCCTTTTGTGTATTGTTCTGTAAATACTGTAACATTTAAATTTATTGATGTTCGTTTCATTTCTAAAAGTAAGAAATGACTACTCTTTTTGACAATGCAAATAAGCATGAGAGGCGATTCCTTTGATTTAGACTTTTTCAAGTTATAACTAGTTTTTAGCAGAAATTACCTAATTATTTTCAATCATGCGAGAAAATATGTGCTGATTTAGCACCTCAATGTTATACATGAGACTGCTTCTGCGTGGGTTTTATAGTGCCTAAAAATGTCTAGTTAAGGGATAATTGCCTATTTTGGCTTTCAGAGCCTATCGATGCCTATTTTGAACTTTCTGTTTTTTTATAAATTTCGTTCTATCAATTTTGGTCTTGATAATATTCTTAAAATCAGTGTTCGGTAATGTGCGCGTAACCCTGCGGAGGCCCTCGCGTCAGAACGGATGCCAACAGGACAGATCGGGCAGATGGATTACTTGCATCACACGTGTTATCCGTTCCGTACCAAGAACACAACACCGCAACAATGGAACTCCGGGTAGAATTATAGCAGAGGCTGAGATTTGTTTGGTAGTGATTTTATACTGGTCTCGAAATCTGATTCGGGCCAGTTCAGTTTGTTTAGTGATTCTGTTCAGTGCGCTTGCTACTATACCGAAAGAAAAGTAATAAAGAAATGCGTTGCTCAAGGAGTGGATTCGTGGAGAAGAACGTTTTATGACTGACGGAAAAGTAATTTTTTGCCAGTGTTGCGAAAACGTGAATTGTGACGAAAAATATCATATCTTGCAACATAAGAGCACGATAACTCATGCCAAAAATGCGGGGAAAATTAAAAAAAACTATTCAACCCAACTCTTCGTAAGTATTATCGAACTCCACAATATGAAATATCAACGAAATTCGAGACGATATTGGTACTTCGAATTTTTGGTTGTCGATGAAACTACAGATTGCTATTCGTGGCAGATTGCCAATGTTGTCGTGGGAAAGTAGACTGCCATTTTCCTAGTAAACCACATTTGATTTTAACTAAAGCGTTAGAAGCTACTTATCATTCTACAATTGCTCGAGTAGTGGGAGATGCTATACGTGTCCTCTTCCCTAACGAAAATAATGAAAAAAAAGTTGAATGTCAAATACAAACCGGTGAAGTGAAAGTGAAAACAGCAATCTGTATTAATACCAAGAATTCCCAATATACCGACTGATTTCAATTTCAATTTAACAGACTTCAGTTCCCATTTAAAGTTTCATGTGGAATTACAATAAATAAAAAAAATCATGTAGTGGGATGGGCAGTCCATTGCCCATGAACAACTACATGTAGGCCTGTTTAATACTTTCCAGTAATGATAATTTATTTATTTAATATCCTGCAAAGAAAAGATGTTAATATAGTTATAAAAAAGCACTAAGCATCTTGGATTAATGATAAAAAATTTTATTCAAATTTATAAAAATTGAATATCATCTTTATCAAAATTCTTTAAATTTATGTTAATATTAGTGTTTATTATTTATCTTTTATTATAACAAAAAACATTACACAAATATAACATTCTTTGGTTAAAGTAGGGTACCCGGTACACCCTCAAAGAAGCGTTACCGTGGAGAGGGAGAGTCTCCTTAAGCCCTCCCTCAAATTACGCTACGCGCTCTGATAGAAATTAATAAAAGATACGGATAGGCGATTTTCGTGTCTCACCCTTCATACACTTTGTTCCCGCCGCATTGTAATGCCAATTTACTTTCAAAGGCGTTTTTCGTTTCGCTCGCCGGATCCAAGTCACAGCAAGGCCTTCGGCCCTCGCGTTCACTATAAACATTCTTGAGTCTAGCCACCGCATAATTACCAATTCACTTTCATAAGAAAGGCACTTTTCAACAAAGCCTCCAGAATTCAAACTGCGTAGTTGCGCTGCGCGAAGTGTCGGTTTAAACTTTTTCCGTAAGTTGTATCGTATACTAGACTTCAGCCCATTTTTTTTCATTAAACAAAAAGTACTTACTAGTTGACAATCACTGGTTATAAATTATCAATTTATGTATTAACGTAAAAACACTAAAAGCCCATATGTGTTTAGTTACCATAATGTTAATAGTAATATTAAGTCAATACAAAGTTCAGTTATCATATAAATAACAAGAGCTAGGAATTTTCATTTTCTTATTAATACACGTACCAACATTAGACATTATTGTGTCCATTACCATTATGTAAATGAGAGCACGGAAGTTTAAATGAAGGACTTGAAATCATAGTCCTATGTGAGATTTTGTCCAAAAGTTATATGTACTATTTGTATAATAAATGATATTAGTTTGTTTTATTGATTTGTCATAAACATTAAGTATTGTAATCATTTTTCGTAGTTAAGATTTATGTTAATTGTTTGTGGTCTGATGGCTTAAAATTTGTGTTCCTGTAAACAGTGTTAAATTTTGGCAGAGTACTTCCCACAGTAATTTCAGATATAGATTCTTAATACTTTTATATTCGAGTTATATTTTGCCTTACATCTGATTTTTAGCGAAATGAAGTGGGAGCCCCCGAGCCCTTAGGTGCATGCTCAAATTCAGTGAAGTACATGCATACATATTCACAAGTACAATTAACAGAACGAATAACTCAACCCCAGACAGTGGCAGATCTGAACTGGCAGTGGCAGTGGGGCAGTGGTGGTGATCTGGTTACCACACCGAATGTGGAAACACACATGCTCAAGATGCAATGAAATTTCGGTTGTTTTATTTTTTTCGTCTTCTTTACTGTTTGTGAACACATAGATTAGCTTAGGTTGGGTCAATGTGGTAACCACCTACTAAATAGTGAAGTAGTCCATCACAGGACAAAGATATTGAGTTCAAAAGTGCAAAGTTTTCACATGGGTTCAGCTAATGACAATTTTGAGAGAGAATCGAGGAAGATTTCCACTGGACTTATTCCAAGGGAAGCAATTCACTAGTTTCGCTCTCTACGCGCGCACACTGATTCGCAACGGTACACATGGTACATAAATATTTTGCCTGTTCTTTCGAATCCATCTTGAACATATCAAGCACATCCCAGTTCAAACTCAAGCGTACATTCATTTGAGCCGAAGTACACAAATTGGACACACCAATATATGTCGTGGCAACCTCGTGTGCACATCGCATTCATTAAATATACGACGTCATGCGCACTCCGCGTACGTTACGTTAACCCATCTTGCGTACATCCATTTTCGAGGTTACACCACGTTATCAGATGACATTAAACGATATACAAGTTACAGTGCACAAGTTTCGTACAAAAGTTTCAGTGCAAAGTAAAATATTTCTCTAGCGTCACTCCTGCTATACAATTAGACTATACCGCGCGTCAAAAAGAAATGTACAATTGATATTAACAACGATATTTAATGTATTAGTTGCATTTTGGACAGTATAATTCTCATCATCATCTTCGGTTTAGCAGCGGTGCTCCTGTTCTGTTAAACAATATTCCTTCATGTGGTGAAGTGTTCCTGATGGTGCAATCTTGTCGGTTTCTCTCTGTCCTTCTTGCCATTTCGGTCTATAGTTAGATGCCATCCGTGGTAGACGTTATTTGTACATTATTTTCACATGTTTTCTCCATTTCCTTAGGTAAATTTTGATTTTTTCTGCTAGGTTTCCTGTTTTTAGTGCTTTCCTAATTGTTTCATTTCGAATTTTGCCCATTCTTGTTACTCTCAACACAGACCTCAGAAACTTCATCTAGGCTTCTATGCTTCTGGTTTCCTTTATGCCCATTAACCACATTTTTTAACCATATTTTAGCATTGATTTTGATGTAATATTATGGATTCCCATCATTGTTTCTTTTCTCATATGCCCATAATGTCTCTTTATTTTGCCATTGTTTATATTATATTTTTGTATTTTTCTTCTATATCCTTTTGGTTCAATCCAATTGAATTTCCGAGATACTTAAAAGTAATAACTTGTTCAATTATTTAATTTTCTATTACTCTTTTGGCTCTAAGATGTTCTTTCACATTGAAAGCTTGTGTTTCAGTTTTCTGGCTTAATATTTTCATTTGATATTCTTTGCATAACTCGAAGGCTGCTTTCGGTAGCGTGTCTTGTGAGTCTGTTATTATAACTTGGTCATCTGTGAATAATATTGCCACTGATTTCAGTTTGTTTGTTATCTTTATTCCTGCTTGAGATTTGTTTCATTTTTTTTGGCACGTGAATGTAAAAGAGTAAATGTTAAAGAGTAGTGACAGCGTGCATACTTGCTTTAGACCTTTATTGATCTTCATCTGTGTTGTGCCTCGGTCATTTCTAATAACTATTTTGAAATCTTGGTAGAGGTTCCATATATTTTTGATTAAATGTTCTGATATTGTTTCTTCTCTCAGAATTTTCTATAACTTCTGTCTATTCACATTGTCATAGGCTTTTTCGATAGTCAATGAACAGTATATATGCTGGTAAGTTATGTTCTTTCCTTTTTTTATAATTTGTTGGAGTGTGAATATTGGATGTATTATACTTCCCCCCTTGCGAAATCCACATTGTTCTTCCATGGTTTTCTCTTCTTCAATTTTGATTAGTCTTTGTCTTATTAAGTTTGCAAATATTTTTGATGTCACTGGTATCGTGCTTATGCTCTTATAATTTTTACAACTAATACAGCAGTATAATTCTAAAATACTAAATATGCTTGTAACAAGTATAGTATTAATAATTAGTAATATCTCAGCTTCTTGATCAAGACCGAAATCTCGATTAGGTTATTCGTCTAGTTTCCCTGATCCTTTGAGTGAGTGCTGAGATGATCCCTTGTTTTGCTTCTGGTAAAAAATGAGACATCACAATCTGTGCACGTTTTCTAAAGTTCAGTGGGAAATATAGTTATTCAAACTATGGTTATCGATGTCCCCTAACCCTTCATGAATGGCACGATCATTATGGGAAGATATATTTCCATCATGGGCACGATCGAGAATAAGTAACAGAATCTGTTACTGATTTGCCGTTGCGTATAGTTTTTATTATACGGCAGCGGAAATATTCTTTACCAATTTTTGTTAAAAACGCTCTTTCCACCTCTATTCATAATTCAAGATTTAAGCGGTTTAGGGTAGGGATCCCAGAATTTAAGAATACTTGCATAGGATACATTTCCCTACTAGTATGACGTAACAAAGTTTTTAACGTTAAATAAATATTAAAACGCGCACTACGGAGTGAAGGAATTATTCACAAACGTAATATAATGTCCACAAAAGGCATCATTTTGAAAACTAGCGTATAAGAAAGGTAAAACGTAACCCTCTTGAACCCATCGTTTTCGGGTTATGTTTAGGCGATAAACTTGCGTCGCGTGTACCTCCATGTAAAGCGAGCTGTTGCGTCACGTGCGTTGCAGGTTGCATGTGCGCCTACATTTCCTCCTGTACCATACCACAGCCCGCTAGTATGCATAAGCATACTAACAAGCTATGACCATAGAACTTCTGCTTCCCCGCCGTCTGGAAGATCGCTCGCGTTACCATCATTCCCAAACCTGGCAAGGATCATCTAACCGTCGTGCCATCAGCCTACTACCCATCCTAAGTACAACATTCGAAAAGATCCTTCTTCTCCGCCCAACACCTATCCTCGATCCCATCATTTTCATGATTTTCCGCTCCGCGGCCCTACAAACCCTAAACCTATTCCTAGCCATAGCCACCCTACTCTAAGATAGAAAAGAAATCCCTGCCATTTTCACTGACCTTCGACACCGTCTCCCACCCAATCCTTCCGGTGAAAATCCGACCCTATATCTCCGAACATATTCACTCTCTAATGCAAGCTACTTAAACCATCGCTCCTTCCACATCCAACGCCTATCAAAACCCCTCCCAACTACCCAATCCAAGCCGGCGTCCCATAGGGCGCTGTGGTATCCCCTATCCTATTTTCTATTTATATAAATGACGGCTCACCCACATCAGGAGTACAAACCTTCCTTTATGCCGATGACCTTGCCTTTCTAGCGTACTTTTCACTATCTGAGAAAAATTGAAGTCATTTTTGAGAAAATATTGAAAGTATCTTCGAAGCTTCATGTAAAATATCCCCCAATATCTAATTATCCGTTTCAAATTCAAGGGGCCGCGACATTAGCCAGATCTATCGAGAAATATGAATTTTACTCAAAATCCTGCACATTGTTTAGCTGCTGGCGTTGTTCACAGACGATTTACAGATGATTTACTGTAAATCAATTTTTCGATATTAATGACCAATAAAATATGGAGTCTGACTACAAACGTTAGAAGTTATTTACTATATATAGAAACAAGAATTATCTACTTATTCCGTATCAAGGGCAAAATAAGTAAATAAAAATCACCGATGTTTGCTGCACCATTACTATACTATTACAAAACTATGGCTGTGCTCTCGCAAAAAAATGGCGGACGTACCTTAGGCGAAGTCTCGGAGGATTCCCCCACCCTGCGGCAGGTGAGATTTCCCTCCTCAGCGATAAGGAAGTGCCGAGGCGACTGCGAGACGCAGCGATCGCACTGACCGTCACACGTCATCACTGCCTTCGTCAGAAGAGGAACTCGCACTGCCAGGAGTGCCCAAAGTAATGACGAATTCGTCGATGTCCATTACATCTTAATTATTACATGTTGCTTCCATTCCTGCACATGCTCGCAGCATTTCTTCCATTGTTCAGCGCTGTATTGTGCACACGCTTATCCGCAAAACTTTTCCTTTTCTTTTAAGGATGCGCCGATTGTCTCCGCTGCCACGCTCCCTTTTATAAATCCCCAAAGAAGTACTATTGGATTTAGATTCGAGCGGTACGCTGCAAGACGGAAAGGAAGGTGGCCATGTTCAATGATTATTTGATCAACGAGGTATCCGTTTTCAATGCGTGTACTTACAATTATTTGTAACCATTGGGCTTTCATGAGTTCAAAAAAGTTCATCAAAAGCAACTCCATGATCATTTAGCCACTCTGCTGCATCTGTTTTCAAAAAAAGCAGAGATGGGTTTTCTGTCAATTTCGAACTTCGCGTTGTCCATTACTACACCAGAGGCACGAGACAACCTTATCAGGATCTCTTTCAGCCACTTGTTGAAAGTTTCTGTATTCATTGACGTGTGATAATCTCCTGTTTTGTTGCTGTTTTTTGTTTCTTTCTCGAAGATAATATAACAATGCATTATCGACAAATCCATTTTCACCTCCTCCATGAACAATTAATCTTTATCCTTTGCCTATTCTAGTTGCAAATCCAATTTCTTCGTCGGACTATCAACACGACGATACCGTACACTTTGTGATGCCTGAATGTATGTTTTCTTCAATATAAAACTCATCTTCCCTGCACTTGCGGATTTCTTGTAAGTAACGCATAGGTATAAGCCATGTCACAATATCGGGGCGGTCGCTAAGGAGTTTTTCTATTGGATTGGCATCTTTTCCACTTGAAACCACAAGCTTCCGTAATCGTATTCTGACGAATTCTCTGTCACAGTCCATAACTCAGACTTCCTTTAATGCAGTTAATAACTTTCCAATAGTAGTACATTCCTTTTTACAGAGTAAAAATAATTAATTTTCTGCCTTATGGTAGAAGCTGTAAAAGAATCTTTTTCGATCAGTTTTGTTCTCTCCATTTCCTTTCCTTTGGGAGTTGAAAACGTGAGCTGACCCTTCTCTAATTACGGCCTTCACTGCGTGGATTCCAAAACATGTCGCATCACTCGCCATCTGCAGTACATTTCCATCGCGCAATTTAATGAATTCTTGAGGTAACGAAAGTATTGAACGATTTCACGATTAACGATTTTACGTGCGTGTCCTCTCAACAGCCTACACTGGCCGGTGATAAAAAGCAAAGCGTCATAAAAAGCACACTCACGAACAAAATTTGGCAATAACAGCAGAAACTGTATAAAACACACTGTCTCCTCACTAGCCACGGTAAAACTGACTGGAGACCAAAAACTAAAAACCTTCAATATGTTGCATATTTTCTGTTGATCGTTTGCACAGTCCCTACTGAAGAAACACGCAAGCTGCCTTTCCTGTTATCGTTCTCACTCCTCAGTTTGTTATCGCTAAATTGGAAGTGTTGAATTAACGCGCGACCCAGGAGAGAAAGACAGAGCGAGAGAACAGTGTTGTGACAAAGAGCGCAGGCAGCGGAGAAATATTTGTAGCTTTGGAGGGGGAGGCCTCGTACGGGCATGCGCAGTGGAAGGATTTCTCTTCTTTTTTAGAGCTAGAATACAATAACTTTCTCCAAGTAAAAATTGTAGGTACTATAGTTTTAGTTTTTGAGAAAAAACAACTAGGAATGTGAAAAGAACGCTTGGCAGGCTAAAACCTAGGGGAAAATTTGTAATTTCACAATTTTAAAATCGTTTCTTCAAAATTTTCTCAGGAGACATTGAGAAAAAAATGTTGCTTTTTGGACCTTATGAATGAAATAGGGTTATTAACAAGGTAGACCCCTTTGTCAATTTTTCTTATCAACTCTACATTACCTGAACAGTTCAGTGATTGCTTTAGGGGCAAAATCAGTAGTGTAATTGTGAAGTGGCTTTTCTTTATTGTTGCTATTAAAAATATTCCACCTGACATTTGTTTTTTTGATTTCTTAATTTTTTTTCTGAGTTAGGCAACATCATTCTAATATTCTAATTTCTCCAATATTAATTTCGCCTCATAAATAAACTCACCATTTCATCTCATTCCATATGGTGGGTGCTTGTAAATGGCATATTATTCATTATCAATTAGAATATTGTTAAACATACATTCACACACTTCCTGAAGATTGTACCTGTCTAACAACTAAAAGTTTAACATACCCCAATATGTAAATACCTCCATAATATGATAATTAAATTTATTTATCTGGCTAAATTGTTAAGTTTTTAATTTTATTGAAAAAATTTTTCTTAAAATTACATGGAGTTACTGAATAATTACAAAAACATTGGAGACACTATATTTCATAACTTGTCACAAAAAAGTATGCAGTGTTCATATCTGTACAATGTTAATTAATTTCTCATCATTTCAGAGTATCCTTGGACTATTCAATGCGCAATTACTTTCTTCTTCAAATATTTCGACAAAAATTGTTCATATAAATCTACTACAAGTACCCTGAGGGGTATGTATCAATTTAAAAACCCCTCTTGTAAAGTATTCTCGTATAAGTTAAACTGAAATTGATGGCACACTAAAATCAAAGCGTGTATATGCGCAGCTTATTATAAAAATTCCATTTAAATTTTCTCGATTTGGGTATCTTAATATTAAATTCTAAGATTTAATTTAAAGGAAAAATAAGATTGACAACATAGATTTGATTTTATCCTGACACTTAGGACCACTTTGTTTATTTTGTTTGACTGTTTATAAAATTGAAAATTTAAGACAGACTGACACCAATGCATGCAAGTTCTTCCAATTTATATTTCTACACATTTGCTATTTTCAATAGATCATTAATGTTGAGAACATCACCATTTTTTGAGGAAAGTGACTTTTTATTTTTCTTACACCCCTAACAGATTTGCATTTACAAATAGTATGTAAATAAAAAAAAAACTTTATAAATTTTGTAACTTAATAAGTGATGCAGTACTCCATGCCAAGTAAACATGCCACACAGTTATGAATTCAGCATGGGATTACAACTTAATCCCTAACTCCCCTGTTCTTTTTGTAACACAAATGAATTATTAGTTATATTTGTTATGCAAATTTCAGTTGTCCTTTTATTTATTTTTATTATCACTATTATATTTTTAAATTATTTCATGAGTTCAGTGCTAATCTTGAAAGTAGTTCATGACCACCAATTGAGAGAGGTGTAATGTAGATATTTACAACATATGATCTAGGAATCATATTCAACAAAGGTCAGTCTCAACAGCTCACTAAAAGAAATCCACATACATGTATGTTACTTTACAACTCATGGCCAGATGAGGTTAAACATTTAAAATCAGTACACAAATTAAAATGTAAGTAAAATATTTTCTGCTGTATAACTGTATCTATACAAGTGAAGACTATGCTCAGCACCAAAAAGGAAATTAATATTTATTTAACAATGAAACATATTAATGCATTAGTTAATTAACTTTTGTACTGTATAATTCTAGAAGACCCCCTGTTCAAAGATTTGTATTAATTTTTTTCTTTCTTTCAAAACTGTGCTAGTAGGTCCACAGTGTGAAAAATCAATTCTTATATTGAAAATTTGAATTCCTCACACAAAAAAACAATATATTTTATTTGATAATTTCAACAGTGAGTCATTTACATAATTTTATTATCTAAGCACACTCATAATTTTACTAATATATTAGAAATAAGTTTGATTTTTTACATTCTAGTTTTGTATATCACATTCATTTTGCACCTGAGAAGATTGTTGAAAGTAATTCCTTGTCTATGTTTCTGTGTAAGCTTGATTTAAAAGGGATCATTCTGTTTCTCTGAAACAAAATACTTGGAAAGCACAGGCATACTTTTTAATTATGTTTTGAAGGACATTTTATGAAACCAACACCACGGTATGACTGTCCCAAAAGTTTATTTTCATATCTGAACAGCACTAGTACATGGTGCATAAGATCAAAAAGATGTAAATTTTGACAATAGGTATCTCAAACTGACAACACAAGGATGTGACAAATGTATTCAGTCGTCAACTTCAACTAAATAAAATTGTGTTTTTTATAACATAATGTGGTTCTAAATGCACTCTGAAATGCATTACCATAAACTGTTTTGTGGTTTCTGAATTACCAGTAAATACATTCTTCCATATATTGCACTGATCTTACTTCCTTTTATTCTCTTAGGCAAACACAGACTCAGCAGTTCCCTGACATACCCATAATTAGTCTGATTTATCTTTAGTGGCTGAGGTCATTGTTACACCTCTTGGGTTATAAAATGTATCTTTTTAACAGTAGTAAGCACATTTCTGAGGCCACAAGCCCTATTGAGAAGGATATTTGCAAATTAATTAAAAAGATTCATTTTATAAGGCAGGAGGTGTAACAATGAACTAATGTGATTGGCCACTATAGAAAAATCAAAGAATAATAGACAATGCGTTCTGATCAGGTTCACAGGATGGTCACTGTTCTCATGTTAGAAGATACACCTGTTTCAAAAAGTTTCATAATCTATTAAATTAAATACATTTTTTGAATCTTTGCATATATGCTCTACATAGATGCTTTTTTGGTAAAAAATCTACAAGATTATTTTGATCTTTCTTGCACATATAAAATTTAGGTACAAGACAAGAGTCACCGATGAATGCTTATTAAAATTCTGAATTGAACTAGTAAAATCGCTAAAAGCTTTTATTGATTCATGATTCTTCCCTTGTGGCAAATGAGAGGCCAGTCAAAAGCAATTGTAAAGTAAAGTGAGGGAAGTAGTGGCATGAACAGGAAATTATTTAAATGCAAATAATTTGAATGTTTTAATAAAAAATTAAAAATGTAAATTTTAATGATATTTCGATCATTTAATGTAGCTAATCAATATTTTTTTCTAATCATTTGAAGTTAATATCAAGTTTGTCAAGAAGTGTTATATGTAGGATGAAATTCCCTTTATTTTAAATACATTTTATTCATGATTTTATTACTATTATATTCTGAAAGTTATTGACACTTTCCATAATAACATAATTATTAAATGTAAGAACTAATTTTAAACCATTTAATAAATATATATTTGTTTTTAACGTAAAATGTTAAAAACATTTATAGTTTATTCTAATATATGAATTGTGATGCATGTATTATGAGTGGGGTATGACATCCAATCTCACTAAGCCAAAGGCCAATATAAAATATTTTGTAAATGTGTAATGTCACCCAACCTAGCAAGCTACAATAATTCCAAATTCTTTGAAATTGTACTTTAAAATTTTATTTTTTATGCAGGAGATTTACACTTACAGGAAGATATGTGACCGGCCAACCATGTTATACAAGATTCTTCTAGTTCCGACTCCATGAGCAGAAATCTAAAACACTATCTACAACACTGATAAATAAATTCGTGGAACATAGTTTGCACAGGCATGAGATCTCAAAATTTATGAATTCTTTGTAATCACATTAATGCACTTCACCATCCTCGCATTGTGCACTCTAAACGGTATCCGAAGAACGAAATCTCATCGCGTCGCGATATAAAATTGACAATGACGGAAGAAGGAACAGAGATGCCAATGACAATAAATTATCTTAAATTTCTCAACATCTGTAGAATTTAATATCATCTTTAATGTAATAAGAAAATTGCTGAATGTCTACCAAGTAAAAAGTTGTTGTTGATTCATATTTACTGTACAGCTAAAACATTTATTTAATATTTTCATTATACATTCATAACCTAAATTGGGTATATTGCACAACATGCTGGGAATCCCGCACGTTACAATTGTCATCTTGCGCCTTCTCTTCACTGCTTGTATTCTGTGTTTATCTCCCCGCCATTTACCACTTCGTCGTCACGATTGCAGGCTCGTTAAGTACTCTCTAATTGTTACTTTGATGCCAAAAATTCTTTTAGGTCAAGTTGATTCGCTAGGACAACTAGCAACAAAACATTCGATTGTATACCAAACAAAATCATTCCAATTTTCGGTACTGCCAATCTCAACGAACTGAAATGCAAAGTTGGGTCCCGCGGCGTATTTAAAAACACGCAGTTGTCAGCATAAAAATTGTCAGAAAACATTTTGTTAAATGAGTATTCAATTCCATAATTACGTAACTCCAATTTATGTATCTTTAAGGTGAGTGCAAAGAACTGTGGTGAGATACGGGTGCAAGTTGGAATGAAAATATTTCGTCTATACATAGAGAAATATGCATAGTTTTCATTGTAAAAGGTACTTTTTAAAAATAATGTAAGTTCAGCTTTTATTCGTAATAATAGAAAAAATGAATATATGACATTTTGAAATAGTATCTAGGATTTGAGTTGTTTTAGAACAGTTATATATTGTGTAATTACGATTTCTATATGAAAATGAAATGCATTGTTTTACTTTTGTCACGATTCAATTTATTACAATATGAAGAATCTTCACACTTGAATTCAGCACCAGGCCGGCAAATTGTTCGAATTTTCTTAAAAGTGGATACATAATCATCATTGCTTCTAGTCTGCGAATATGACATTCTATATTTCCAAAAACTCGTTGGGGAGGGGTTTGAAAGAGTGTCCAGAAGTATGGAAGTAGAGCACAACACGTTAAATATTGAATGTATATTTATTTTTAAAACAATGAAGGAGTATAAACACCATTGTTGTGTTTTTGTTTAGTCATTTACAGCACAAATCAGTGGCAGTGAAGAGGAAAAACAGTGTTTGTTAGTCCTTCAGGAACACTATCTCATTAGTGTGGTATATAGTCGTTAGAAAGGTTTTGTAGTGGCAATCCTGAGTTTAATAAAAAGTTCTGAGATAGATATTTAAAAACCTCAGAATGGATAGTTTCAGACAACCGAAATATCTCAATCTTGAAGGAAATATTAATGAAAACTGGCGTGTTTGAAAAAAATTATGAGATCAATATGACGATAACGGGTAAAAGTGATGAAGTTGATGAAAGAAAAACCGCAATATTCCTCACTTTAGTGGCGGAGAGACAGTAGAATTATTAATACGTTTGTTTGTTTGCTTGTTTTTTTGTTTGTTTATTTCCAAATAGGGCAATTATATAACAGATTTAATTTCAGCGTTGAACGAACTAATGACGTTGCAAACATAATAGCAAAATTTTCGACACTAGCTTGTTAACTATGTCGAATTCAATCGTAGTCACGAGGAGAATTCTAGAGGCCAACTGCTCTGATCGATAGTTTTCCGTGGTTTCTCCGATCAACACCAGGCGAATGCCGGAGCAGTGCCCTAACAAACTGAGTCCGGATCGCGCGTGATCTTTCCTTCCTCTTCCTTGCCCTATCCTCACTCCTTACACACGACTTACACTAACAAGCACTACACTACCACACATGCCTGGAGACCGTTCGTGAACTTAGAGCTTGTCCCGGCTGGTGGGAGATACCCCTTTTGCTGGCTTTTTTCCCTTATGAAAATGATTATTTTTGCCTTCGCCTTTAGTCAAATCTGGAATTAATCTTGCAAGGCAATTTATTGATCACGATATCTTTCTTCCGATCGTTCTTTGGTTCATTCCATATCTTTAATCGCGTCCGCTCGAATTTTGTCGACATATATGCCAGTTTCGTCAATCAAATTCTCTAAAATTGTCATAATTAGTTGTTTTCGGGTTTGTAGGCCGTGGTCCAACGGAAACTGGTCCAAACGTTTCGCCTGCAACTGTGGCAGGCATCATCAGTGGCGTTGCTGGCGGGGGCGAAGTGTCCTTCTTGGCAGCACCGCGTTGACTGACGCTCCCGCGGCTCTGGGACCTGTAATAATGGCGAAAGGCGAGGTTCGCGCGCTCGCGTCTGATTGGGTCGCGCCACCGGTGCTCGCGCCTGATTGGGTCACGTCAGCGGTACTGGTTGGCTGCCGAGTTTTGGTCTTACGAAGTGCCGGGTACCATGTACTGTTTAATTTCTCTCCTTCTTCTTTTCTGTTGAAATTGTTTTTATGTTTGTAAATCTCGATGGCTTCCATTTGGAGTCTCTTGTATTAGTGTGTGGTGGTGGAGAGAACATCCGTCCCTTCAAAGCGCATGTCGTGTCCGCGTCCCGACAGCGCGTGATCGGCGACTGCTGACTTATCAGTATGTCCTAGACGGCAGTTCCTTTTGTGTTCTTTTATCCGAGTATTAAAGCTTCTCCCTGTAGTACCTATGTATACGGAACCGCAAGAGCAAGGCATTCTGTATACTCCAGCTAAAGACATGCGGTCCTGGGGATCTTTGGCCGAACGTAAAATGTCACGGATTTGTTGGCTGGGTTTAAAGACAGTTTTAACCCTGTGTCTTGTTAACAGTCTCCCTATGCGGTCCGTTACCCTCTTCACATAGGGCAGGAAGACTGTACCGAGTAGAGTATCTTCTTTGTGGTTTTGTTCATCTGTCTTCCTCTTCGGGTGAAAAGCTCGTCTTACTTCGCTGGGCTTGTACCCGTGGGCTTGTAATGCCTTCTCGAGGTGTTGTAGTTCTTTGGGTAGGTGGTCAGGTTCGCAAATGCGTTTAGCACGGTCGTACAGGGTTTTGATCATAGCACGTTTTTGCATGGGATGATGATTTGAGTTTTTGCGTAAATAACGATACGTGTGCGTAGGTTTCCGGTAAACTTTATGTCCAAGGGAGCCATCTGGATTCCTGTTGACCAAAACGTCTAAGAACGCGAGTTGTTTATCTTTTTCCATCTCCATAGTAAATTGAATTCTTGGGTGGATATTATTGAGATGATCCAAAAAATCTGGTAACAGGTGTTCACCGTGACTCCAAACCACGAAACTATCATCAACATAGCGAAACCAGTGTGTCGGTTTCATACGAGAACTGTTTAATGCAGTGTCTTCGAAATGCTCCATGTAAAGGTTGGCCACAATCGTACTCAATGGATTGCCCATGGCTACGCCGTCCGTCTGTTCATTAAAGTTACCGTTCCACTGGAAATAAGTAGTAGTCAGTGTGTGTTTAAACAGTAAGACGATATCCTTCGGGAAATATTCAGCTAAGAAATTTAAAGTCTCCTGTACTGGAACCATTGTAAACAGCGATGTGACATCAAAACTCACCAAAATATCGTCGGGTTTTAAGCGAAGTCCTTTTAATTTTTCAATGAAGTGAGAGGAATCCTTGATGTGTCTTTCTGTGTTACCAATGTGAGGTTGTAGTAGTTTGGAGAGGTATTTGGTCAATGTGTACGTTGGCGAATTAATAGCACTCACAATAGGCCGTAGTGGCGTGTCCGGTTTGTGGACCTTTGGTAAGCCATATAGTCTAGGAGGTAGCGCCTCCGAAATCTTTAGAAACTTCTGTTCCTCAGGTGGTATAGAGGATTTCTTGATTAGGTCATTGGACTTGCGTAAAATAGAAGCCGTAGGATCTTTGGGAAGAGGCCTGTAGTTATCGGTATTCAAAATGTCCCTGATTTTCTGTTGGTAATCTTCAGTGTCCATAATGACCGTCGCATTACCTTTGTATGCAGAAATAATGATGATATCCTTATTCCCATTTAAGTTCTTTAGGGCAGATTTCTCTTTGTTGGTAATATTGCAAACAGGTGGTTTAGCATGTTGTAGAATTCTTGCATAGTCACGTCGAATTTCTTCCGCTACGTCCGGTTGCAATTTGCGAATCACTGGTTCGATACTGGCAATGATATCTTCCACGGGTAAATTTGTTGAGGTAATGGCGAAGTTGCCTCCTTTCGCTAAAACCGACGTTTTCTCCTGTGTTAGTTGATGTCTAGAAAGGTTAACCACGACACGTCTCATATCTAATTTAGGTGCACATTGCGCCGTACTGTCAAATCATTGACTATATTTCTTCTTATGGCGTGTCGTAGTACGGTCTGAAATGCACATCATGCTGTTGTGGGTTAATCTGTCAAATACATCCCAATCGTAATGTCGAAGAGAATTGCTAACTTGTAGGAGAATTTGGAGCAATTCCTTATCAATAAAGGTCAAATTCTGGCGTGTTTCGTGAATTCTATCTCGTAAAAGAGCTCTTTCAGTGCGATAGTAAATTCGGTGTGATGAAGCAGTATTGAAGTTACGTTTATGTCGTAAAAATCGTGGTATGACGTTGGTTTTATTGTGACATTTCTCGACACTGCTCTTAATCGTGAGGTGGTGTACTCTTACAATTTGTTTTAGAAAATTGTTGATTCGTGTACATCTGATTCTGTCAATTTGTTTTAGAAAATTCTGATTCGTGTAGATCTACACAATCAATTGCAGAATTAATTGAGGATCGCCGAAATAATTATTGAAGTTTAAAATAATAACTGTTAACTCAGAATTAATGAATGATCCATACAGTTTAGGAGCCTGGCATCCTTTGCAAGTTCTTCTACTTCCATAGATGCTATGCCTCCCAAGTTGACATATGCTGAGAATCGTTTCTTGCTGGCATCCCTGATCAACCGTTTCTTAAGTACATACCACCAAATATAAACTCACATTTCTTCAAATGTGATATATTGTCACTGTTTTCGCGCCGAAGCACGTACTAGAGCGGCGGGGGCGGAGCGGCGAGGACCGCCCGACCGCGGTGGCAGAAAGACAAGTGATACAGTGGGCAGATGACTGCAAGCGTCGTCGTCACAATTGCATTATTTATCCTAAGTCAAATACTGCTTTCCACTTCCAAACACACAACTGTGGCTCAATGGCGAAATCGCTTGTCTTTCACCAGTGAGGTTCTGGGTTCGATTCTCGTAGAATCCCCGCAGAATCTCGTGTGAATTTGCTACGACAAAACGAATTTGCCTGCTTCATAGTGGCTAGTCTAACCCCTAAACGTCCTAAACCTTACCCCTATCCTTATTCATTCCCAATTCTGGCAGATGGGTAGATGACGCAGGGCGCGTGAGAGACGCGAGCGCGAAATCGCTACCTGTTGGAGATTCCCTGACTTGGCAGCACAGCGGCCCCTAGAGGGCGATTATTAACTCCAGTGCGCTTAGCGCTTACGCTCAACGGAGTTAGGAGGCGTCGATATAGACGCAACAAATTAAAAAACAATAAAAAAGCAGACCGACGAAGTACATTAACTTACCCCGATATGGTCTCTGTCATTACAATCATGAGAATCTCCATTATATTTACGCTATTTACAATTTTCATTGGCGATGAAATAATTATATGAGTCAACAATATTGTTGGCTATGACGACTCATATAATTATTTCATTGGAAATGCCAACGAAAACTCACCTCAATACCAATATTTAATTGTCAAACAAATTACTGTTACGAAGGAAACCCTTCATTACTTTCAGAGTCACTTTCTAATGATTGTTTGGAAGCGCTGGAACTCGTTCAGGAAAAGGAGTTCTAGGAAGTTCCAGAAACTTTTGTTCCATAATTTCTTCGTCTTCCCATGCCTTTGAAATTATTTTTTGGATATGACCTACCACATTGCGCCATTGTTCTGTTGTCCTCTCCACAGACTCATTTATGAGATTTTTCACCTCAGGTAACATAAATTTTGCATTCTCTGCCACGTAACCTTTCATTTATGCCCAAATTTTCTCAATGACAGTCGTAGGGGGACAATCGAATCACCTCATGCCCATGTTTCTTGGCCAATTCAATAGCGTATGCAAGAAACCGTGGCTTTAATTTTGCTACTTCTTCCAACAGTTCTGCTTTTAACAAATTCTGGATATATTTAATGTTAGGATTTTGGCGCACCAACCATTCAACAATCTCATATTTTCTATTCGCCTAAGTTGGAGCTAGTAAGGGTGGTGAGGGGAGAGTCCACTAGAGTGATAAGGGGAGTTGTCCATAACTATTTTTGAAGGTTTCCTCAAATTCGGTAACAATTTTCTTTCAAACCATTCGCGAAACGTGCCCTGATTCATTTCCTCGGGGTAGTCGCCAGTTTTTCTTGATCGAATAACTAAAAAAGCGTTTTCTATGAACCCTTCGGAAGTTCCAGCATGAACTACAATTATCTATTCCCTTTACTAGTGGACACTGCCATTGTTCCTTTGACAGTCTGCCCATCCTTTGCTACATGTATGTCTTGCATGTATCCACGTCTCATCTAACCACACGATATCATCTAAATTTTCTTTTAATAGCTTCCTTAAAATCTACCACGCCACAATATCTGGCCGTTCCATAAGTACTTTTGTGCCATTTATATTTTTGTATTTAAAACCCAGATCATGTAACACATTTCTTGAAGATTTGCTATCCTAAAAATATCACTATCAGCCAAGGTTTCTTTGAGTTTGTGTAATGTGGGGGGCTCCTTCCGGGAATAAAATTCATAAATGTCGGCGAATTGCTTCACTCTGAAAATAATCGATGTTTGTTGCACTTTTTTCGATTCTCCTCTTCTTCCCTGGCGTTTAGAAACGCCATGAGAGAGAGCTGAGATGATTCCCCTTGCTCTTCCTCTTCTTTCATTCTCTCTTTGCCTATTTTAAGACTAGTGTCTTTGGAAATTGTTAATGCTGCTGCAGTCCTCTCCACAACTTTACTCACTGCCACAGTGGACCATTGTTTTTCTTTCACCTGCTGGAATTACTTTCTCACATTGTAGCATATTTCCCGCGACTGACCTCGCAAGGGAACACGTCGACCAAAAATTCTCTCTTTCTTTCTTTCTTTCTTTCTTTCTTTGGGAGGATGTTTTCTGGGACGTCCTTTCTTACTCTCATTACTTTCCGACATTCTGCGCATCAATATAATATACACCACAAAGTATCTGACCGAAGAAGTACTACTCACGATAACACTGCTCAAAACAACAACAAAGAAGGACCCAAAGAACGAGATAATTTTTCTTCAGTGTAGCGCGTCGTCACTGACCAGCAACTCTAATTTGCGAAGCGTACCAAAGTTGACAGGAGATGGACCGGAAAGGCCTCTTAAATCTGTCATTGCGCCCCGGCTCACCACCTCGCGCCATGCCGGCAGCTTGGGCGAAGCCGCCCGGCCGCGCACGCGGTTCTGTTTAAGCCTGTTTTACACGACCATTTTTCATCATTTTTCGCCAGTACAGAAAAGATAAGACCAGACTGGATGTAATTTGTACGAAAAAAACAACAAACAAACGCATGCTTAATTTTTGGTACAGATTTCATCCAGTTGGACTACCGTGCTCCTGGCGGCACTTTACGGGACTTTCTGTGGTTTGTTATCCGTGTGGAGCGATATGATCATTTTGTAGTTGCCTGAGAGCGTTCTGATGTGTTGCATTGTAATGTGAAGTGGTTATGTATTCTAACAACCCACCTATCACACAACCGGTACCTTCACAACAGTAGCATGAACCGTGGAGGGGGTCGACAAGATATTTGCTCGTGAAGCGAGCTTAAAATCTCGGGAGCAGGATCTTCAGGGTGCGAGAAAGGTTTGAACCCTTGACACAATAAAATCACACAAAATGCACATAAACGAGCGTATAATTTACCCATAAACTTTGTGGCATAAGTTAATGACAAAAAAATCAAGAATAGAATCACACTTTTACAAAGAAAACTCAAAAACACAAATAGAACCCTTTAGAGCACATTAAATGAATGAACACATAATTTACTCCGAAACTGATTCATTGAAATAATTACCCTAATCTACACTGGGAATTCCCTTGGAAAATTAATTATATCTAAATTTATACTATCCTAATTACATTTGCACATGAAACAAAATTTCTATTTACAATCTCTTGCTTCAAAAAAAAATATTACATGCAAAGAACAAAATGTGGGCAAGTGCACTACTCTCATTTATAATTTAACTGTAACTCCTAACAGCAGAATAATAAATGTTCCAAATAGAATGCTTAAGGCAGGCAATGGCGCATCAAAAATCTCCCACTACAATGCTGCAAATTGTTGCCACCCGTGTCCTCAATTTCCTACACTTTCCTATACTAGTCTTTTCCCTGCCGACGCGAACTTGACCTACTTTTCGCAGTTCCTAGCGTTACCTCGAAAACTGCCCGCTTCCTGGCCTTGGTGGTCGTGCGCTGCCTTCTGTACCGAGGTCGCTGGGTCCCAGATTCTGCGTTGTACGAGACGGGATTCGCCTCTGCCGTCTACGCCGTCTTCTTGTGTCCTCTTCCGTTCTTCCTAGTCGGCCTCTTCTTCTCCCTCGGCTTCTTGCGTCCTCTTCCGTTCTTCCTAGTCGGCCTCTTCTTCCCCCTCGGCTGCTACCGGCGCCTCTGATTACGCCCACGTTGTAAAAAATGTCCCTTGCACTTCCCTGAATACTAGTGCAAGTTCCTCGCTCGTTGCTACTTTTACTCCGTTAAACAAGAACTTTCAATGCTTTTCTTACAACGGGTAACTTTTTACTTCCCGTGATGTTAATCGAAGAAACACTTTACTAATTCTTCACTATGTCGCGGACGACTAACTAGCACGTCTGTTCGACGCCGAAATCTCCTACCTAGCAGGCGTTGCGGCGCTAAACAATATCTAAGCTGACGTTGACGAGCGGTGAACAAAATGCTGCTTACCCGACGAACGGCGACAATCAAAAGAGAGCTTTTGCTTGCGGGTCTGCGTATTTATTGTCCGACGCCTGGGGAAATTCTCAGTGGTGGGGGCTGCTTCTCCTCTCTCAACCCTTCACAAGGAAAAACGTTGCTTGCTAGTTCGCCTTTGATTAGTACGGGCAACGGATACCAGGCTGCGTGTTTAGGCACCTCCGATTTCTGCGTCTGCTCTCCTCGCTGCCTGTGGGTGTTCATACATACGAGACGGTGGTGTTATGGGGTTGCAAAATTCCATAACGCCACAATATATATATATATATATATATATATATATATATATATATATATATATATATATATATATCAGTGTGTGTGTGCGCGTGTGTGTGCGCGTGTGTGCGCGTGTGCGCGCGCATGTGTATGTGTGTATATGGTCGCCTCACAGATGTTTACTGTCCGAAGATGAATATGAAAATCAAACACAGAAGGAACTGCATCTTATTTCAGTAACATGACTTTACTCCCGGTCTAACCCCAAAATGTAAGAAATTATAAGCATGAATACAGCTGAGGTAAATTGACTTGTCATATACTGTTACAAATAATGTTCACAGTCAAATAAATACTATAATTAATATTAACCTGATAGCAATCCTCAAGAAAATGTTTGCTGTCGAGTGTGCTACTTATGGTTTCCTTTTCTTTCTTCATAGAGCATAAATTCATGTCTTCACAATTTTTGGCCGAGAAAAGAGGAATCTAGTGTAAAGCAGAAATGAAATACCAAAATATATAGGATTTATAGTTAAAGAGTTGTGATACAGCATCGTACCATGGCGTAACTTCAAATACAGTTGGAAAGAGAAATTTCTTGATTTGATACTGAATCCCACTTCCTGTCTTCTGGAGTTGTTCGCAACCGCTCGCAACACAATACTTTACCATTGTGTTTCTTGTTAAAAGCAAAATTAATCGAAATAAAGCCACAACCTTTCCACGTCGTACCAAACACGTAATAATACGAGACACATTGGAATAGGCTCTAGGTTTGCCATCTCGCCAGAATCAGGCATCACCATAGATAGAATATACCATTGTGGAAATGACCTGGAATATACTATACACGGTGGAAATAATTATTTCTACCAGGATACTATATATAGTTTATTCTAGCTCGTTACTGACTGAACTTGGAAAGTCTGCCGTAGTCACGCCCTCAAAGGACTTCCAGCATTGTAGTTGTGGATCCAATTTGTATAGTTGAGATCACTGGGCCATCCAAATGTATCTAACTTCGTTCACAGGCATACAATGTCAAAGAGTATAAACACACACAACAGGACAGAGAGTATAGAGCGTGTTGCAAAAGCAGATGGCATCCTTGGCATCACACACCACCACACACTCTGTCGGATTGTGTTGTTGTGGGGGGCCATCCAAATCCGGCGTGTCTAACTAGGCTTGCAACGTGTGAGATGGGGAAGGTAGCAAAGATATTAAGCATATGGACGAAATAAATATGCGTTTACGTGACTCTAAACTCCCTGTTACGAATCAACCGAAGGCATTCGTTATTAGATAGCTAAATTTTTATTCTTTTGATTGAGGTGAGTGAAATTACGAGTGAATATAATCTTATCTTCAGGTTATGTTTGTTATTGCCTTCATGAGGGTAATCAATTTAGCGCTCAGTGGTTGTGTCAGAATATGAATTGAGCTGTGAAGTTAAATACCTCAAATATAACTTGTTATAACATTTTGAAGCGATGTAAAAAACTAATAAAAGGTTCCAGTGGAAACCCCTTTCTTAACAAGCTGATTCAAGATTGACATCACCCTAGGCTTGATTTCAGTATTGTAGAAATAATCCCCTCCAAGAAAAATCTCTTCTTTGTGATCTGTCAGTTTTTGAAATGACTCTGTGACTTTCTTGGTTTTATAACATAGCCATGCAATGAATCTTGTTCTGAGACAAACTGTATTTGATATACCTGTCTGGCACAGTTCTATAATTGGAGCACAGTAGTTGTGTATCTTGATATTCCTGCGTTTGAAACAGCTTTTGATATTTATCTAGTTTTGCTAATAGCCTCTATTTTAGTGTTGCAAGATAAATAGGTTCTGTTTTATTTTGACAGGACTTAATTAGTCTACTGATATCTGTATATTCTTAAACACAAAATGACATTACCTAAAATGGGAATAATATGATGTATCTAATTTTTAGACAACTCAACTTACAGGATGCCTCGGTACTTTTGCGTGTAAATTTAAGACTAGAGAATCCGGGAAAGTCTTCTTTCTTGTCTGCAGAGAAGTTCAGGAGCTATCTTGTGGTTCTACCAAATTGTGGAGTATGTATTTTGCTCATTGATTCTCATTTAAATATCATATGCACTATTGGCTTTATGTAGTTTTAACTGTTTATTGTTTGTAAATAAAATTTCAGAAAGAGTTCTTACTGACAGTTGGTCAGCGTGGGTGAATTCGTAGAATAATTAACATTACTCTACAAGTTAATCAAATTCATATACATAAAAAGTATTTCCTCACATAATTAAATCTTCTTTATATGAAGATAATAAAATATGTAAAATTTTTTATATTTATTTAATTTCGTAAAAGAATTTTTCAACATTGTTTTTTAAGTGTATTTGTTTCTATTGTAGGTCACTACAAAATTGCAGATGGCATGTGGAATTCAAGATGACATAAGTGTCGTTATGCATAATGGTGATAGGGAAACTGTTCAGCCATCTTCTAAATATCAAGAAAATAATCCTATTACCATAAAGAAGAAAATTAATTCTAAAGAAGATCTAAAACCAAATATTCCTGTTAGAAGAAAAGCAGTTGGCAGTAGTGAATTAGAAAATTTCAACTCTTCTGTAGAACCAAGGAGAGAAAAACTTCTCGGTCATTTTAAAAAACATGTATGTAATAGTTTTATCTGTATTGTACTATGCTCAGTCCAAGTGTATTAATTGAGTTTGCAGTAATGACTGGTAATGTAAGCATCTGTATGCGCAATTTAATCACCTAATTGTTAATGTTTTCATATTGTCAACTTTTTTAATTAACTACTGCTATGTATTCACAAAGGGCAGTAATTTTACTATATTTTTGGAAGAAACAACTATTATTTGAGGTGTCTAGTTTGAAAACAGATGATTTTCAAAAAGGATGAAAATTGAAATTTTTGTGTGTATTATGTATTGTGAATGCAAAAATGCCCCGTGGATTCAATCAATTAATTACAATCCCTTATTTTATGCCTTACCATACAAATTTCGCTGCACTCCTTTTGTTAACTAGCAGAGAAAGGTGTTACTAGGGCAATGAAACTGATTTGGATTTAGATTAGAGGCTTCTTTTAGACTTGAGATACGTGTACATGCAGTAAATCTACAACCTGGAATTGTGTGCCTTCGGAAAGAAAGTGTAGAAAGTATGTTTTTTCTTCTAAAAAATCCCCAGATTCAATCAAATTTGAACCCACAAACCTGTGGTTTATCAGTTCGATATGATAATTGTTGCGTCACCGAAGCCACTAATTGTAAATTTTGCCCTGAGAAAATGAATCTTAATTGTAAATGTGGCCATCTGTGTGTTTGTGCAAATTACAGTACTTTCTCTTTTCTCACTAGAGGAAACATTTTCTACCTTGAAAGCGATGACAGGGATTGGGATTAGCAAACTTCAGTATTAGTCTTACTTACAGTCAACAAGCAGCAAACCTTTCAAATTTTCTTCAGAAAGGTTTATACTGTTCTATTAAGGCAGCTATAGTATTACTCTAGGGTAAACTAAATTACAAAGATGATGTTAACTTGTATGTAAAAAAGGGGAGAAGAGTTATGTGAAGAATTCAAATGTATTCTGTCCTGAAAAAAGTGTAAGCAATTTGAATCTAAGAGATGTTGAAACTTTAATGTGTAAACATTGTGTTTGACAAATGAAATGAGTAAGTTATTATTTAACAAATCATTTTGATACTATCAACAAATGCCAATAACTCAAATGAGGATGCATGCACACTTTTTGCAGAAATAAATTTGTTTTAACAAAACTATATCATTTGGTATTTAAGATGATCAAAGAACAGGGAACAACCTGTATTTTCATTAAAATTTATTTAAACTATGAGATGTTTTAAAACAAGACTTACACATGCTATTTATCTTCACTTGGTTTACAACATTAATCTTCACAACGTTTTGCGAGTGATGGTTCACATCAAGTGAAATGTTTTAAAATAGGAAGAAATGCCATGTGGATACATATACAATTTGTTCCTGATAAAAAAGATGGTTTTAAGAAACCTTAATACTTTTAAATCGAAGGAAAATATGAATTTATTATCTGAGCTCACAATGCAACTAGGAGAGGAAACTTAGGAATATAAAATTCAACCAAATAATGAATAGGGATCCATTTGAAGATCAAAATCTAATGGCCTTAGACAAATACAATGCATAATTAACTGAAGATTAAAATGAGCCATGTAAGAAGTGGAGAAACAGAGCAGTATTGATGAGACACTCTCTGATATTGTTTTTAAAAACCATCTTTTTATTCTATGACAAATTTTGCCTGTAGGAATATTATGTTTTTTCAGATTTTAACACCTTTCTCTTGATGTGAGCAACATCTTATGAAAAGGGAAGTTAGTTATGTTTTTAAACTTTAATAAATTCTATTGGAAATCTGGTTGTCAGTTCTTTGATAATCTAAATTCCACTTTTCATTAGACAATTATCTGGGTGAGATAAACAAACTTGTTTAGAAAATAAATTAATTATTTAGTATTGTTGTTCTTTAGTCTACATAGTTTTCTTCAACAGATATTGTTAAACTCGTGCGAGTTTTGAAGTTAACGTATGCTCCAGTTTCTTACTTTATTATTTATTAAGTAATGTATTATCATGACTTTTAATTTTTGCTGAAAACACTGAAATGTAACATTTTTGCAAAACTGGCCATCGCCAAAATTAAATTGATATGTTTCCAACAATTTTTATTACTACATATCCACATTTTCCTTTGTTTAGTTTTATAGGATATTGAAAATCATTGGTTTAGTTGTAATGTTTTTGTCTTCCTGAAAATGTTGACGATTTGGAGATTGCTCATTTTCAACTATACCTCTCATTTATAGAATTGTCTTGCATCTAAAAGTTGCAATAGCATTTGGGTCAGTATGCCCTCAAAAAAAAGGAGTAATGTGAAGAGGGGACTACAGCATTTTAATAGCTAAGAAATTTTAATTGTAGAATTTTTCTTTCCATTCTTGTATTTTGTACTTTCTCTTTCCATAAATTGTTAGAAAACAAAATGGAATGTGGTTCTTGGCTTAAAAAGAAAAAATAAGAAATTAAACAGCTGTGGAAAGCAGACTTATCTAGCATTGTTTATTAATATGCTGTATATTTTCAGTTTCTTACAAGGTGTGAAGATGAAGATGGAGGCGAGTCTAATGTACGAGTTCCTCCTCAAAAGCTTTTGGAACCGGTTATTCCACCGACAGAGAGATTTGGATTGGACTTAACACCAACTTTACAGTATGTTTTATGATCTCAAGATTATGACTAGGTTTTCTTAAATCCATTTATTCCTGATATATGATTAAAAGACATTTAGATATTTCAGAAAAACTCTCATAATCAGTTGCAACATAGTTGTTTTCAGCGTCTTTGTTGATATTTATATTTAGTAATGTATGGTGTTCAGCGAGATGTGTGCTATTGTCAGTTATTGTTGTGTAGTTGCTTGAAAGAAATTCCATTTGGAGATTGAGTTATAAGAAACACTTATTCATTCACAGTTATACTTCCATTCTTTGTTTCACATTTATTATTATTCCCCCTCCTTGCCTGTCCAGTCTGTCTCTACAGTATGTATGAATGCCTGGTACATGTATCTTAGTCAGGGATATTGTAGTTGAACCATGATTCGGTAATTACTATTATGTCTGTACAATGTTGACTTCTGTCAAAAATTGGTCAAAATTTGGAAAGTGGGTGACAGTGTTTTTGTATGTAATTTTTGTTTTTATGTCTAAATGTTTGTTACTGCCTTTCTCACTTCCTTCCCCATCTACAATCCGGGGAGCACCTCTAATGCAGTTAATAGCAAGTGTTTGGTTTGATTGTCTGCTTTTCAGTTCACTAAGTGCTTTTAATTCATTTCTCTGCTGTAGAGTTAGTTCATTTCTAGTTTTAACTTCATGCGGAAATTTCTTCGGGTTTTTAAAATACTTTTGGTACAGACAGAATCTCTCAAAATTATTTTGATAGGTCTTGATCTAGATTCCTCATCATCTAGGTTCAGTTTTCCCAATCTAATAGTATATTCAACATTTTCCATGACTTGTATATCTATTTGTTTTCAATATCTAATGATGGTTAGGTCAGGAGATTTTTGAATTTCACTTTCGTCTTTTGATTATTTTTGCATGCCATAAAGAATTATATTCTTCTTGCGTAATTCATGCTCCTCAATCTCTCTAGTGATCCCAGAGTGAGTTTTGGGGTTTGCTCCACGTATCTTAATGTTTCAGAGTTCTGTTAATATTTTGTTTACTTGTTACTTCAGAATTCTATCTTGTCACATCATTTTTCAAGTTTCTCTTGCCCCTCCCTGCAAGATTTGATGTCTGCTTAAGTTTACTTACTGCATTTGCAGTTTTGTTGACACCTTTTTTTGATACTTGTCATGTCCTCCTTTTGGTTACTTGTGAGTTTGATTTCAAGCTTTAAGAGTTTATCACTCAACTCTTTAGTAGGTTTGTCTAACTCTTCTCTAAGAATCTTCACCAGCTCTTGATTCACAGTTATCTCACAGTTAGATGAGCAGCAATCAAATATTTCAGTGGCAGATTTTCCACTTATGCTTAAACCACAACTAGGGTGATACGGCGTTGGCATGTCTTAAGTTAAAATGACCCTGTATATCGTTTTGTTGCTATATTTACAGATATTCATTCACTTGATTTTCTATCTTCTTTCATTCAATTGTATAAATTTATAATGAAGCATTGGAGTATCAAAGTTCATCAATTACAATTAATAGTACGATTCCCTCGCCAAAATCACACAAGATGTTATCAGGTGTCTTGCACTGCAGAGGCAAGTTATGGGAGCAGCGCTATGCACAACCGTCCTTGTTCGTCACTACACTAGAACTAAATGGTATCAGGTGTCTTGTGCTGCAGAGGGAAGGCACGGGAGCGTCACTATGCACAACTGACCTTCTCCATTGCCACTCTAGCACTCAACACATATTCTAACGGTTAATTCTGATAGAGCTAAGTTCCAATGGTTTTGCTACTTTTAATAGGGAAAAAGAAAATCCCGTGTTGTTGTTATGGACCACAGACTGCATGCAAGGTTTCCTTCCCCTTCCTTGTCCTATCCTCACCCGGACTTTTGCACACGCGCACATGCACACGCACATGCACATGCTCATGCACTACAGTAACATACATGCTAGGAAACTGGACGGGAGCTTAGAGCTTGTCCCAGCTAGGGTGGTGCCCCATTTGCGGGAGATGCCGGTTTGGGGAAAACCTCCACCAGCCAATGGTAGGTCGGTGCCGGATCTTGCCATCCGGTTGGGGATCACCATCACCTCCTGAGGGAAAAAAATGCACTACACTTACCGGACTAATGACAGCAGTTGACACACCAGGAATCACTAAAAATTATAATCAATCAACCAGCTGTTGGCGCTTTGGAGTGCTGTAGTAGTATAATTTAGAAATACAACCATGGAGTAGCACTTAAAGTTGCAAGACAAATGCTGCCAGAGAGCTCCAACAATCATTGAATGTGAACAGATTTGACGACAATGGGCGAGCACTATGCACACAAAATTAATTTGGATGTTATGAAATCTTTTAAAAAAAATTAATTTTTAAAATAAGGTCATGCACAATTTTTGGAAAAAACTAGAAGTTTTTGCAGTACTTCACGTAAAGTATAAATATGGTAATGCTGAGCAAAAAGGAACATTGTGTTTACAGCTGTGTCCATGCTGTCATTCTGGGTTCATTATGGCAGCTGCACATATTCCTCTTCTGGAGCCTTGATTCTACTCAATTGTTGTGCAGATCTAGTCTCATATTCATTGTTTTTTAAGTCAATCCATGTTCTTACATATTTTGTTATATATTGCCAAACTTTTCTTTTACAGGAATGTTGTATCAACTGTGAATATGGGGTGCACTTTAGATTTACAAAAAATTACATTTTGCACACGAATGTCTGAATACAACCCAGCACGCTTTTCAGGAGTGGTAATGAGAATACGTGAACCTCATACTACAGCATTAATATTTCGGTCTGGCAAAATGGTTGTAACTGGTGCCAAAACAGAAGGAGAAGCCCACTTAGCATCTCGAAAATATGCAAGAATCATACAAAAATTAGGTTTCAGCGTAAGTTGCCTTGCGATTACATATTTTACACTATGCATTATTTTACAGATTTCCTTTACTTATGAATTTTCTCCTTACATAGTTTCTGAAATTGACATTGTTGAACTAACAACAAATTGTTTGTAGATTTGAAAATTTTAGCAAAGCAAATTTATGCAACTGGTATTTGTGTTTCTGAAGGTTTATCATATGAGTAAAAAATATCATTTCCCAGAATCTTGATTCACATGATTTTAAAACATATTTTATATAAAAGTCTTTGAAAGTATAAATAATTTTTTAAAATTGTGTTTATTATATGCAGGAATCGTTTATATTGTGTTTACATTTCCTTATTTCTTTGAAATTGTTGTTTTATAATATGTATGGTGTTATTTAAATTTTATTGAGTTGAACATCATGTGTTTCATAGTTTGTTTGGTACCATTGGAAGAGTTGGCAGTGGATTTGTCCGGGTATTTGGTGATTGTGCATGTTAAAATTCAAAGGCTTTTATGTTTGGCATTTCTTCTTTCTTGTGCAAATTTCTTGGGGCGCCTGCGCAGGCACGGGTGCCAATGAGTTGGGCACGAGCACGGGTGCTTTAGTTGTTAAAGTGCCTTTAAACCTTAGTCATCTTCATCATTTCTTGGGGTTTTAAGTATGAAAACTTAATTCAATATTTTCCAACCTTTTTTTGCATACTTTTAACCAGTTATTTTGGTACTGAGACTCATAGCAGTGCATATTTATCCTTACATTGCCAAGAGCCAATGAAAGATGATGCACCATTCACAACAAATGTGCCATGCCTGGCAGATTCAATGTTTACATGATTGTTGTTCCACATTGTGCTAATCATTTGTGATGATAGTGCATTTTCATTTCTTTATTTTCTTTGCTTTCAGGTCAGATTTATGGATTTTAAAATTCAGAATATTGTTGGAACTTTTGATGTAAAATTTCCTATTCGTGTTGAAGACTTGAATCAGGTTCATGGCCAGTTTTGCCGGTAAGACAAGTTTTTGAGTTCTCTTGCACACATGTGAACTAACAATTTTCTT